>BQNB010003352.1:68731-115593 GCA_026074375.1 Tanacetum coccineum
GTGTTTTGTGCAACCACTATCTTTGATCCATTCATCCGGTTCAAGATTGACTTTTAGACGTACCTAGAATCATGAAACAACTCAAGCATTTGGTCCCCAATATCTTATAGGTCTATTAGTGTTATGCATACCATTTGGTTGACCTATATATGGAAATGGAGGATAAGGATCCTATTGATTATACATAGGTGGTTGGAACTATTGTTCTTGTTGTGTTCCATAGTTCCAACTGACTTAATGATAGTTGCTTTTAGGATATAAGACATTTGGTCTCCCATGGGCTGTTTTATGGGGCGTTTGGATCCTACTTTTTCCATGACCTTGACTAAGGTTTAAAATAGGTAGTTGTTTGTTACTCTTAGGTAGGCTTAGAGTAGGCTTTCTAGTTATTAATACCGAGTCATTTTTCTTTACAATGTTACTTCCTAGGTTTTTAGCTTTTTCTGCATTTTCTGTATCTGCAGCAGACAGCCGGTTCTGTTCGTCAAAACAAGCCGGTTCTGTTGCAGAGGGAACCGGCGTCGCCGGTTCTACAGAGAGCATTTTTTCAGTTTGAGGACCCAAAATTTTGATTTTATTAGTGCTAGTAGAAGGTATATCCTCTATGTATCCTAATCCATATTTATCTTTTGATGGTTTTAGCATTTCGACCATTTTTTGCAATGATGAACTACTATTTTCGAAACTAGCTAGTTTTAGTTTTAGTGAGCTTATTTCAATTACAAGTTTGTCACACGACTCACATTCATGACTTATTTCCTTGTTTCTTTCCAGTTGTTCTACTTTAGACTTACGTTCACAAACAGCTCTTTTTAATGATTCATTTTTAGCTTTTAGGTGTTTGTTTTTGTTAATAATTCTAAGACTAATTCTGCAAAGTTTGTCATACTCATCTTGCCTTGACTCATTATCTAAGTATGAACTACTATAGTAAGGAGTGTCGGATTGTACCTTATTTGATTGGGCCATGAGACATATCTCTTCCTTCTTGGAGTCATCTCCACTATCGCTCCAACACCCGACAACAAATGCTTTTTGATCACCGAAGGAGTGTTTGGGACAATTACTAATGAAGTGATTTGGATCACCACACTTGAAACATCTTCGGTCCTCCTTTTCCTTCTCATCTTCCTTTGTCTTTCGGATGTTCTTTTTGTCGTCATAGGGTTGTCGGACGAACTTGCCTCTTCTTCTAAAGAAATTTTTGAAGTCCCTTACCGCCTTTGCATATTCCTCATCATTGCTATCCGAGGAAGATGCATCATCTTTACTTAAGACTTGTCTTGCTTTTAGAGCGAGAGATTTGTATTTTTCTTTCTTGTTCTTTGAGACCTCCAAGTCCTTCTCAAGTACTACCTCATACACTTTGAGATTGCCGATGAGTTCATCAAGAGATAGTGTTGACAAGTCCTTGGATTCTTTTATTGCCATCACTTTTGGATGCCACTTGGTAGGGAGAGCCCTTAAGAATTTCCTAACATGATTACGACTTAAAAAAGATTCATCAAGTGCTTTGAGAGAAGTAATAATAGTATTGAATCTAGAAAAGGCACAATCTATAGATTCATCATCCAAAATAGTGAATTCTTCATATTTTTGAACGAAAAGATCTATTTTATTATCCTTAACTTGTTTGTTACCTTGATGAGTAATTATTAGTGAATTCCAAATATCTTGTGCCGTATTACACATGAAAATTCTTTCGTATTCCTTTTTAGGTAAAGCATTGTATAAGAACATTTTTGCTTCATCATTTTTAGAAATCATTTTCTTTTGGTTTTCATCAAGTTTATCATAAGTGGTGACTACATCCTTACCATCTTTATCCTTAATGGTAGGTTTGTAGTTACCATGAACTATAATATACCAGAGATCAATATCCTTAGATTTCACATAGGTTTCAAAACGGTTTTTCCAATATATAAAACAATTAGCCTCAAAAAGAGGTGGTCGTTGCATAGATTGACCCTCCTTGTAGTTTTCCGAATCCATAATCGTTTAAAGATTAAAATACAATTTATTTTAAAACTTTAGTAACCTTGCTCTTGATACCAATTGTAGAAAACTAGAAGGGGGTTGAATAGTTTTCTTGATTAATTGTTACCTTTTAAAAAAATTGTTTGAAACTATACGTGAAATGATTGTGATATTGGTATTGGTATATGACGTAAGAACTATGAAAGCAAATAAATGGAGAGTTAGAAAGAGATAACCAAGACACAAGTATTTATAGTGGTTCGGCTACAAGGACACCTTCCTTGCCCTACTCCACTCCCCGAGTCACCTACTCGAGAGTTAAACACTAGTCACCGTACTCCTTTCAATTGGCGGAGAAGCCTCACAACGTTGCTTATACCTCTTTTTCGGTACAAAGCTAAATACCGGATTCTTCACACGGTAGAATCACACCAACACTACTACACTTGATTTACAATGATAAATGTAACTAACAACTACAATATGATGTTCAAGACTCAGTAATGTGATCTTGATGATGTTATGGAAATGCGAAACAAGATGCTTGAAACTTGATCGTCTCGAATGGGTGTTTGACAATTTTCTTCTTTGAAGTAAATTACCAACAAAATGCAAAAGGAAACTATGAAAATGTAGAGAGAAAGATCAGATGATTAGAGAGTACTTTCACGTGAGAAGATGTGTGAAAACATGAGAAATGGCTTGGTATTTATAGCCAAGAAAAGTACTGTAGCCCGGTTCTGTCGGTTCTATTGATGAATGGAACCGGCAACCAAAATCAATGGAACCGGCCTACAGTAACCAAATCCGAATTTTGATTTGCAAAATCTTGAGAGATCATGTGAAATCTTGTAAGATTTTCCTTGGATTTGCTGCATTTGATTAGGTCATGAATGATGTAAATAATAGAGAAGTTAGAAAGAATTTTGTGTATAGTTTAGGTTTACATAAAATAATGCATATACATTTTTTATGACACTTTGTGATTTTCTAAAAGCTTATGTTTTAGAGATGGTTTTAACATGATGTTTCTTTATGTTTTGTCATCAATAAAACTAGGACGGTCGTGAGATAGAAATAAGCATATTTTATGGGTTTATTTGTATTAACAGTTTTTACCATATACGAGCTTGTGTGGTGTTGTTCCGGTTGGTGTTTTGTAAGCTGTACGAAAAGCCCACAGATCATCACTAAGTTTTCTTAACCAGATAGCGAAAAGCGGGATTATCTTTAATAGTTTTTTCAAGAATTCTTTTAAGAGCTCTGTTCGTGTTTTCAATTTGACCACTTGTTTGAGGGTGATACGATGTAGAGAATCGGTGGTTAACTCCATATCTTTTCATGGTTTTTTCCATTATCTTGTTGTAGAAGTGAGTTTCTCTATCGCTTATGAGAGATTTGGGCATTCGAAAATGACAGAATAGTTTCTTTAGAAAAGTAATAACGACTCTGGCATCATTTGTTGGTAGAGCTTGTGCTTCGGCCCACTTAGATACATAGTCGACAGCTACTAAAATGTATTTGAATTTGTATGATTTTGGAAAGGGTCCTATGAAATCGATACCCCATATGTCGAAAATTTCATATACTTGAATGTTGTTTAAGGGCATCTCATCATGTTTTGAAATATTTCATGTCTTTTGACATGCTTCACAAAGGCAAGTTTGAGTATGAGCTTCTTTGATGATGTTGGCTAGTAAAAATCCGAGTCTAAGACTTTTTAGCGGTTGTGTTTGGTCCATAATATCCACAGGTGGGTCTGTGGTGACATTGATCTAAAATGGTTTGGGTTTCTGGTCCAGAGACACTACGTTTGATCATACCGTTAGAACATACTTTAAAGAGGCAGGGTTCCTCCCAAAAGTAGTGTTTGAGGTCCGAGAAAAATTTGTTCTTTTGCTGGTATGTCATTCCTTTGGGTATGATATCACTTGCCAAATAGTTTGCAAAATCTGCGAACCATGGTTCATCTCTAGTATCTATTTCCATGAGATCTTCTCTAGGAAAGTTATCATCGACTTCACTGTCATCACTTGTTTCATCATTTTCAATCCGAGATTAATGGTCGGCGGCAATATTTTCTGTACCTTTTTTGTCTTTAATTATATATCAAATTCTTGTAAGAGGATTATCCAACGAATAAGGTGTGGCTTAGCATCTTGTTTATTGAATAGGTGTATGAGAGCTAAGTGATCAGTGTGCACGATCGTCTCTGATACTACCAGATAGGATCGAAATTTGTCAAATGAAAAGACTACATCCATAAGTTCTTTTTCAGTAATCGTATAGTTCTGCTCAGCTGCATTGAGAGTTTTGCTTGCAAAGTAGATTGGGTGAAAGTTTTTACTATCTTTTTGACCTAAGATTGCTCCAACTGCGAAATGACTTACATCACACATGAGTTCAAATGGAAGATTCCAGTTTGGGCTTACGATCACAGTAGCACATGTGAGCTTTTCTTTTAATAACTTGAATGTGTTGTGACACTCGTCATTGAACTCGAATGGAGTATCTTTTCCGTGAAACTTGGTGAGAGGACGGGAAATTTTTGAGAAATATTTAATGAATCTTCGGTAGAAAACGGCGTATCCTAGAAAACTTCTAATACCTTTGATATTAGTAGGGGGTGGAAGTTTGGAGATTACTTTGATGTTTGCTTTGTCGACTTTGAGGCCTGCTTCAGATACCTTATGACCAAGCACAATTCCTTCTTTTACCATGAAGTGACATTGTTCCCAGTTAAGGACAAGATGTGCATCTTTGCAACATTAAAGCATTTTATCGAGATTGTTCAGACAGTTGTCAAAAGAGTTTCCAAAGACGGAGAAATCGTCCATGAATACTTCGACGGATTCTTCGATCATGTCACGAAATATAGCCAACATGCACCCTTGGAAAGTAGCTAGAGCATTATATAAACCAAAAGGCATTCTTCTATAAGCGTATGTACCAAAAGGACATGTGAACGTTGTTTTTTCTTGGTCCATAGGATCGATTGGTATTTGAAAATATCCCAAAAAACCATCGAGGAAACAGAAGTATTTATTTCCTGTGAGTCTTTCTAATATTTGATCCATGAATGGCAAAGGAAAATGATCTTTTGTAGTTGCTTCATTAAGTTTATGATAATCGACGCATACTCTCCAACCTGTAACAGTTCTTGTTGGGACAAGTTCATCTTTTTCGTTAGTAACTACTGTTATACCACCTTTCTTTGATACGCAGTGAATGGGGCACCCAAGGGCTATCAACGATTGGATAAATGATACATGTATCGAGAAGTTTAACTATTTCTTTTTTCACAACTTCTTGCATGTTTGAGTTTAATCTTCTTTGTTTTTTAACAACTGGTATTTGGTCTTCCAGGAGTTGAATTTTATGTTTACAGAAAGATGGACAGATTCCAAGAATGTCTGTGGTTTTCCAAGCAAAGGCTTGCTTGTGTCTTTTAAGAACGGATATGAGTTTGTTTTTATTTTCTTCAGAAAGCTGAGATGATATGATTATAGGAAGAAAAGAGGGTTCTACCGAGAATGCATATTCCAGGTTATCAGAAAGAGGTTGGGAGTTCAAGATTCCTTAGGGAGGTTCTTCAAGAGGATGTTTTGATTTTTGTAGTTAGTGTTAAGGTGATTTTTTTCAAATGGTGGTTCTTCGGTGTCGGATTCCGTTTCGTGGATTTCATCGGCAGTTAGTTATTGCTTATTGAATCATCGAATTCAGCAAAGAGTTTTTCTTCGAGGATGGTTCCTTCAATTAAATAGAGGATTTCACTTCCTTCTTTGAGAAGAGCATCGAAATCCTCTTCTAAGATTTCATCGATGACGTCAATACTAAAACACGTATCATCGTTTGAGTAGGAATGTTTCATCGCAGAATCGATATGAAAGATCATTCGTTCAGTTTCAACTCTGAGATTGAGTTGCTTCTGTTTAACTCGAATTAGTGCATCAACAATGTGAAGAAAAGGTCTTCCTAAGATAAGGGGAACTTTACTGTCTTCTTCCATTTCGAGAATAACGAAATCGGCAGGGAAGGTAAATTTACCAACTTCAACGAGCATATTTTCAGCTATTTCAACAGGGTATTAGAATGACAGCGTGGTAATGATCGGTCGGCTAATGTTACACACATTTTAGTAGGTTTGAGAGTTTTGAGAGATAATTTCGCGTATAAGGAATACGACATGAGATTGATGCTAGCACCAAGGTCGGCTAGAGCATTACATGAGAAAGCTTTGTTGAAGTTACATGGGATGAGAAAATTTCCTGGGTCTCCAAGTTTTGGTGGAACTTTGTTTTGAAGTATGGCGGAACTTTCATTGCTTAGGAAAGCTACTGAAATTCGTTCGATTTTGTGTTTATTATTCACTAGTTCCTTGAGAAATTTGTCATAGTTAGGTATTCCGGCTAAAACATTGACAAGAGGTACCTTGGTTCGGAAGGCTCAGATCATGTTGAGGAATTTTCCATATTGAGCTTCCATTTTCTCTTTTCTGAGGTGTGAGGAATCTAGATTCACGATCTTGGGAGGTCGGAGAAACTCAAAGTATGAATAAGCTATTTTAGAGAGAGAAAATGGTTATATTATTGAATGATTAGTGAAATTACAAATGAGAGGTTCATCCTTCTAAGGAAGCTTAGAGGGGTTTATATAGCCCTTACACAAGCCATCTTTGGCAATATTATAATTCTAGTCCTTGTGTTTTAGGCTATTGATAAATTAATGTAATTTCCATAATGTCATCACATTTTCATTCCTAACAATCTTCCCTCAATGTGGTGGCATATGGAATTACTTACAATGTATCCTATAAGTACAAATACAAATACTTCAGCTTGGATCTTTCCATTACTTGCAGACGATACAATGTAATATGTATAAACTGAGTTAGCTTCCCCCTAGTTCATACAACATGTCTTCAAGTAGCTTTCTTTATCTACTTCTTTTTGTCAAAGTTTCTGAATCAGCTTCCCCCCAAACCAACATCCGTATTATAAGCAAATTCTGAAACTGTGATGTAGCTTCATAGAAGAAGAAGTAAAAGTAGAAGTAAATGGGAATCATAGAAGTAGAAGAAGCAGAAGAAGAAGCCAACTACATCAAACTGAACTGCTTTTGTTTTGATGAATATCTGTTCAACGAAACATGCAAGGAATCAACAAGATCTTCTCACGTATGCACATGCTTCATACACTAATCATCCAGAGGATGAAAGCATACAATCCATCTCTATAAGAGAGAAACATACTTGAAGATAAGAAAGAAAGAAATAAAGGTGAGATAAGTACACATTTCTTCCCCCAGATTGATGCAATCTATCGAATACTTTCTTTTCTTCCCCTTGATTATATTTCATGACCATCAAACATAATCATAAAACTGTTTACGCCCGTATCTTCGATAGTAAAATCATGTGTGAAGTATAATAAATTCAGTTAAACATGAGAATCAATTGTCAATAAGAAACCTCTATTTGTCTCTTCTCTGACTAATTCAATTTCAACCTCGCATTCTGTCAGCTATCTGTAATGACTACTGATGGAGAAAATCCAATATGACGAACCCGATAATGAAGCAACATCCACCAGAGTTGTTACTTAAGCTTGTATTATCCACGTGATGAAGAATCTCTTAAAATATCCTCAACTACGTGAGACACTGAGTACTAAAATGTAACTCCTTAAAGTGATAGCTACTATGTGAGTATAGAGAGAAAGAATCACAAAAGCAACTAGATATTCAAGTCTTCGTCACTATCCATAAATGCTCGAACAAGTCATCTTCGTTGAAGAGGTAGAAAGAAGTAAAGACGAAATAAGTACACATCCCCGTGAAATGCTACTAGAATCCCGAATAAGTAATAATGAATCAACCCCGTAGTCATTTCTTGCGATTAAACCCCGAGATTAGCCTTTTTCCGTTTTTCATGAATCTTTGATAAAGATCGTTTTAAGCGAAACGTGATGTTTTTATTTCTGAAAAAATTATCACTTTTGTCGTTTACACAGTCCAAAATTTAGCCTGATAGTACAATATCAAAAGTTTATTTTAATCAAATTTCATCCCTTATACCACACGATTTCAAAATTTTCAGATATGTAAAAAGCCCAACCAAAAATCATCATAAGCCCAATTTTACTTACAAACTCATTCGACCCATGTTGATTTCAGATCATCCATTTTATAAATGGAAGAAAGATAAGCCATCCCATCATCACAAACCTAAGTCAGACATATATCATCCCACACTCGACCCGATCATATTCCACTCGCCTCTTTTTATATCATTTTCTCCAAACGCATTTACAAAACAAATGAACAAATTCCATCTCACATCAAATAAATTTGATACGCAGCCACCAATCATCTATAAATCTTTTGTTCTTAGTCACGAATGAAAGCTTATAAACTCAAACCCATGAACAAGAGCTCAAGAATGAAGGATCAAGACCGTTTGTGACTTCAGGACCTTATACACGGGTCTCAGGTAGGCTTTTTTTGTGGGGTTTTGTTAAAGATCAATGATGAGATGTTTGTATAGATCTAAAAAGATTGATTCTTGCAATTTAAATAACATCTTGAGATCTTTTAAAGTCTGTGGTTTTTTTTTCATTTGAGATTTGTTATATGGCTAAGATGAGTTGTAGTTTGAGTATGAGGAGGATGGGCATTAGGAGTAGAATGGATTTGGTGTTGTTACTAGGTTTTGTTTTTGTGAATGAATTAAGCAGGAATGAGTTTAACTCGGTTATAACCGATTTGACTCAGTTGTCATTGTCTTAAGTTTTGTTAACTGTTATTCTTTCAACTCAGTACGAAACCTTCTTTCGTACAAAACCAAATACGAAACCAACTTTTGTAAGCACACTTTTCGAAACCTATAATACAAAACCGAAACCTCATATGAAACCTCCATACGAGACCATTTTCTGAAGCCGAAACCATACCGTAACCTCTGTATGAAACCGTAACCTCTACCTCATACAAAACCTTTTTATGAAACCATTTACGAAACCAACCTTACCAAACCAAAACCTCTTTTACAAAATCGAAACCATCCGTACGAAACCAGTTACAAAACCATCTTTGAGAGTAATTACCGAAACCGAAACTATATCCGAAACCAGTTACTGAAACCTTCTTATGAAACCACATATGAAACCTTTTACGAAACCACTTTCTGTAACTAATTTTGATGTAAGTGTTTTTTTGAATCATATAGTTCCAAAATCGCGTAAAAACATTCACAATCGAATGTAAAAAAACTCGTTTTCGTAAGCATGAATATTTGTTGACCAAAACTTGTTGATTGTTAAGCACATCATCAGTTACGAAAGTGAAGCGTGAACAGATAGTACAAATTTTAGGACTGTAGTGGACTGTTTGACTAATGTGAACAGATATGTGGACTGTTGTAACGAATAAGGACAAAAAAATCTTACAAAACCTAATATAACTCCATACGAAAGCTAAATCTGATCAAATTAAGCCATACAAAACCTTATCAAAATGTTATGAAACCGAAATCTGATCAAAATAAGCATGATGAATAAACATGAAAACATCACGAATCACCGTCTGGCTCTTGATATCACTTTTAAGGAATCTAGCCATTTTAGAGAGAGAAAGTGGTTTTATTATTGAATGATTAGTGAAATTACAAATGAGAGGTTCACCCTTCTAAGGAAGCTTAGAGATGTTTATATATCCCTTACACAAGCCATCTTTAGCAATATTACAATTCTAGTCCTTGTATTTTAGGTTATTGATAAACTAATGTAATTTCTATAATGTCACCATATTTTTATTCCTAACATGAGGCATTAAGGATATGGAATTTATGGTTTGTATGGTTTGGGTATCGGTGTCTCTTTAACTAGTTTTGGATTTTTAGGTTTGGGTTGAGGTGTAGGTTCATCATCTTCATGATTGTTATCGAAGTTGATAGGAGCTTCAAAATCATTTTGTTGGTCATTTGGGTTAACTAGTGGGTCGTAGGATTTACCACTTCGTGTAAATACGGCATTTACATGTTTGTTTTGAGCTTGCGATGGTTGGTAAGGTTTATATGAGCTATCTTTTGGGTTAGGTTGAGTGTTACTGGGAAGAGATCCAGAAGGTCGACCAGATTGCTTGTCACCAAGTCTGTCAAATTTAGTCTCAAGATTTTGGATTGACGCTTGATTTTTGGTTGTTGTTTCGAGTTTGGTTTTGAGGTCCATGAAAGTATCCTTGACAAAAGAATTGGTCGAGTATTGAGCTTTTATGAAATTGCTTAGTTGTTTTTTAAGGTCGGGTTTATCATCAGAGTGAGATTGATAGTTGTCTCGGTTGTGATCGTTTCTTTCGGTTGAACGCCAATTATCACGGTTTGAATCACGGTCGCGGTAATTATTGTAAAAAAAGTACGACGAAAGGTTTGCATGAATTTTTCTTCTTCTTCATGTGACATGGGTATGTCATCATCGTTATGATTAGGATTTGGTTTTGAACGAGATTAAAATTCTTTATATTGAGCATCCATTTTCATGGTCATGGCATCCATTCGGGCCATAATTTTGTTAGTGTCAGAACTACTGCTATATTCATCGGCGAAAGCAATGGTTTTCTTAAGAGATGATTTTGTTTTTTGGTTTTTAGCCTGTGGAGCTTGAATAAGACTTTGTTTTCGAGAAGCTGATAAGCTTGATTCAGAGTTTTATAGAGAAAAATACCACCAACTGTGGCATTTAGAACTTCTTGGGTTATTTTGTTGAGACCATGGTAAAAGATTTTGATGAGGTTGCCTTTGGACAGATTGTGACCATGACAATTTCTGAGCATTTCCTTCATACAAAGCCAATCATCGGTTAGAGATTCATTTTCAAGTTGAGAAAAGGCTCAGTTTCTCACAGGAGTCGATCGAAAAGAGCTGGGGGAAAGAATCATCTAATGAAATCCATTTGAAGTTCATCTTACGTTTCGATCGTTCATTCATTGAGTTCATCCAGCCAAGTTTTTTCTTCACCCGTGAGTAATAGGGGAAACATCATCAGGCGGACAGCTTCATTCTCGGTGTCTCTGTATTTAAACATATCACATATTTCGAGGAATTCATGAATGTGCTTGTGAGGATCTGTTTTTATTCTACCATTGAATTAGTTTCCTTTGACAAGAGTCAAGTGGTTACCTTTAATGGAAAATTCATTTGTGGTTTCAAGAATTGTGATTGCAGAACCGGGAGTCGGAGCAACAACAGGTCGGCAGCCCACATGGGTTCGTCATCCATAGTATTGAGGTTTTAGAGGGTAACGAGGAAGTGACGGAAGTAACTGATGTCGAGAATTGGCGCGTAGACAACTCTCGGTTGTTGAGGTGGATTGTTTCTTTATTCGAAAGGAACTCTTCTGTTTCATCGACGAAGTCTTCGATTCAGAGTACGTTCAGGTTCAGGTAATAGTTCAAAAAGTTCAGAGTTGGAAGCACGTGTATGCATCCAAAGGAGAATTTGTTTGGGTCAGTTTTCCAGAAAACTGTACGGCGATTTTCAAAAAAAGAGAATTTGTTTGTGTTCACAGTGTATGAACGACGAGTTTAATTTAGAATTGTGTCCTGGTGAGATTTATTGATGATCTCTTTTGGCTCTAGACTCAATAGCCAAAAACTTTGATGTGTTCCAAATGCTTTAAATTTATAAGACTGAAAACTTAACTCGATTTATTATATGGAAAAACACTTCACGGGGTAGAAGTATTAACTACGTTATAGTATAATCTTGTTTAGGTAAAGACCAGGTCGTTCACAGGGATTTAATAGTGTTCGAATTAATAGATGAAAAAAAACTTGACAGACTTAAAATAAACTGAACTGAAATTCTATAATGAGGATTGATGACTACTTTTTTTTTTTTTGTCCCTATGATAATTTCATTTAACTTATAAGTAATGGTATAATTTAATCTCAAACTTAGTGTAGCGTTAAATCACCTACAGACTTTAATTTTATAATAAAGTATTTCTCGTCAGAAATATGTTTCACTAATTTAACTTGTTAATTAAGACTTATATTCAGTTAACTCGATCAAATGTGTGACTCAAATAATCTAGTTACTATCATATCAAATCTATTTTTGTTTATCAAATAAACATAGTGGACTTTCTTTGCGTCCTCAAATCTGATTAAAGATCATAGACAACATCTTTAAATCTGTATAGATCCACAAGGTCTTCAAACATCTTTTTACCTCGGTGTGAGTATATAATCAAAGTTTATAAGATTGGACACGATAGGATTTTAACATAAGCTTAAGATTAACATGATCGTAATTATACCAAACGCTTATTCATTATATTATGTTCACCGAGTAGTCATAAGAGATTTAGCCTCTCATGGCTATGAAGTTTATAACAAAATCAAATAGAATAACAAGAAACATACTATGTCTGGGTAAGAATATGATCAAAATTCTACCCGAAACAAGTATAAAATCTTAATACAACCTTTATTCTACTAAATTCTATGATATTCGTCTTCGTTCTTCATGGTTTGATCTTAAATCTTCAAAATATTGTGGTGTTTATGAAGGGGATGAGAGAAATGGAGTGAAGGAATTATAAGAATGAAGTGAGGAATGATTTGGAAGTGAAAATTCGTTCACAATTTATAGGCTGAATTTGGGTGAAAAGTGCGGCACACAAAATTATTTGTGCAGGTGTTAATGCGATTATCATTTAACTTCATTAAATTCTCATAATTTTGATAAGAAATTCGGCACACAAAATTATTTGTGCGGCGTATGTGTGGTCTTTAAATTCTCAAATAGAGAGAGATTGTTGGGTCAAAATTTGACCCAACTGTCCCTGGCAAGTATTTAAATATAAATAGCCTAATTTACTCACTAAATAAATAGTGAGTTACTCACTGATAAAAAATTTCAGTGCGTGTTGTTAAAAGCTCAATAAAAATGGCAAGCCTTAGGGATGTCGAAGACCAACTAAAGAAACCCTTTATTTTACTGATGTGGTATCAGAGAGTAAAGTACCTGAGCTACAAGCAACATGAGAGTCTTTGAGATTTGAAAAATATCTCAAAGACTCTCAATATCTATCTCCCTAAAAAAACAAACAAACATGAGTGGGGACCAAGCAAGGACAAAGAGTTGTCATAAAAGTGGAAACAATTATGATCATTCAAAAGCATGGTTGTTGCTTTTCCAAAAAAGGAACTCCACTGGATGGATGACACATCTCAACAACAATCACCACTTATTATCCTTGTATTCTCTACTATATAAAAATGTTTGTAATAGAGATAGGTATTGATTCTAAACAAACACACAATAATACAAATGTGTTATAGTTGATAGGATCATCCTCTCATGAAGTATAAGCTTAGCTTTAATTCATGAGAGTTTATTTTTATTCAATCGGGATAGTGTTCCGCAACTATCCCTCTTGTAAATCTTTGATTCATTTCTAATAAGATTTATAAACATTAAAAAAGTACAAATTATGTTATTAGTTGTCTAATTGGTATTGTGTAAAACTTGTTCTTTATTTCTTAAAGTATTCATGTTTTACATAATTATTAGGACCAACAAGTGGTATCAAGAGCCTATGGATTATTCTTTTGATGCTGATTCTTTTGAATGACTAATAATAACATTTTTTGCATGTCAAATAAATTAAAGTGTAAACTTAAAAAACTGCTACTATTGTTATAATTTTTGAGTGAGAGAGTACACTTATTCTTGACTGAAATGTAAAAAACTCACTCACTGAGTCCCTACAAAACACCAATATCCCACATAACCTTCATATTAAAACCCAGATATGTTTACAAACTCACATAAAAAACACCATCACAAAAAAACTTATATCAAAACCCAGTTACCCCACATCACAAAAACCATTTCACACAACCCATTTCAAGATCTACAACAAAAATTCATCACCAACTAAAACCAAGATTCACACAACAACACAAAAATCAAAACAAAAATCTCAATACTCCAACACTTACGTTCACATCAAGATTCCAAAATTGAGATCTACAACAACACCATAACTCATAACCCATATCCCGTAAAAAAACTAAAAAATAAGCCAGCAATCATAAAAAAAACACCCAACATATTTGTATGCACGAATCCTTTATCACAAAAAAACCAAATCCCAAAACATCATAAAACCAAATCCTTTATCACAAAAAAGATCTTAGATCCAAAGGCGACTACAACTCCGGCAACAACAACAACCAAGCCGACTTATTTATTGAAAAGCTTGCCGAAAAATTACGTCGGTGAAAAAGATGCCGGTAAAGGAGAACCAAACTAGGTTGGTTCGAAAATTGTTTGGGAATACTGATGTTAACAAGGGATATGTGAAAATACTTAATTTCTTTATACCAACAAAAGATGTGGTTTAAGTGGCTGAAAATAGTATTTGGGTTGTTTAGTGTGTTGAAAAGCTGAGGTAGAAAGAATCAGTAGGTAGGGGTGATTTAAATAGATACGGGATGACTGAATGAAGTGGGTAAAAGTGGTTTGGGAGATGAATTTTGGGCTTAGCCTGAAAAGGTTATGGTAAATGAAAAAAGGTGTGGGTTGAGAAAACTGATTAAAGTTAGAAAGATATTTAGTAGGTATGAGATAAGTGGAATTTCTGATGTTACAGAGAGTATAAAAATACTCATATAAGTTCTTATGGTGTGCTCAGTGAATCAAATATGGGCTTCAGTGAGTTATGCAGTTGATTAGATGAAAATTAGTATGTAACATTGCCAAAACCTGAACCCAAATGAGACTGAATCTAAGTCTATAAAGAAATGTGTATGAGCCTGAAAACCAAGTAGGTCTCTAAACGTGACCTGAACAAAAATAACCCTGAAGATTTAAGTCTTTAACCCCTTGAACATGAACGTGAAGTCTTGAAACCATGACCCTGAAACAAGATTATGATAGTACAAAGAAATACTTTCAGTCTGAGCTTTAACGCACTGAATATATTTGTATGTAAACAAAACCAACTCCACACACTAAAACCCTTCACTAAACCACCAGTCAGAGAACCCCAGTCATTGAACTTGAAAAATAAACAGGTCACCGAACCCTGAACCTAAGTGAGACACTGGAATTGAATGAGTCTCAGAATTTGGAGTTACTAAACTTGAGGAATGTCTAAACTCGAGGAGTCTTTGAAATCGAGGGGTTTCTTAACCAAATGACCATCTGAACTTGAGTGTCCCTGAACCTGAGGGAGTCTCTAAAACATATCATAACCCTGAAACCATGTGCAACTCTAAATAAGTGAAGTCGCTAAACTCATGGTAACACTGAACCTGAATCCCCCTGAACGTGAATATGATGGTTCCTTAAATCAGATTCCTGAATTCGTTAAGTCCTTAAATCTAAAGGTCTTTGAAACCAAGTGTGTTCAGTGTAATAGAATGGTTATAATGAATAAAAAGAGATGTTTAGTGGGTTGATAAATGAATTAAAGTTGTGTAATAGAGGGGGCGAATAAGAAATTAGTAGATTAAAACAAGTTTGTTATATGGTGGAACTGATGGGAAGAATATAAGACGTGTTCAGTGATTGTGAATAAAAATGGGATATTCAGTATCTTGAGAGATTGATGTATATTAAAAAGGGGTGTAAGGATCAAAGAATGTGACGATAGGTGAAAAATGGTAATTGGTTCAGATAGTTATAGTGGAACCCAAAAGACAGATAAAAAGGATTCAGTGGATGCTATGCTACCCTCAAAATGAACCCCCTAGCCAAAGCCCAAAGGGCTGAACCCAAGTGATGTGTCGTTGTGAGTAGGTATTTTATGTATCAAGTTTTACTATTTATATTTTGCCTACTATACCTAAAAACAATACTTTAACGGGCAGTGTACCCGATCAGATGTAGCTTCTTTGGTAACTAGGGTGTCGATAACTAAGAGCGAGAGCGTTAATTCTTGATTATCAGTATTTTAATTATCTATGTTAGTATTAAATTAATCTAATTTATGTTAAACCTAAGCTATTGATAAGGGGGGGTTAGCCTGAGAGACTAACACGGTTTTGGTATCTAACCTAGGGTTTTGATGACAAGTAAAGCAATAAACATACACAAGAAGATAAAAAAAACGATTAAGGAATGGTCAAGTACTAATGTAAGAAAAACATATCAACCATGAATAATCTGATAAAATGCAGGTTTTGTTTAGTAGTGCAATGATTGTCTTATCATATCATCCCTAGACTTAGGCGGTACTTCTTCCTAAGACCTAGACACGTTGAATCCTATCACAATTAACGCATCCGCATAAAGTATTTTATTTTCTGATTATAATCTATCTTAGGAGATTAATAATGGTTATCTTATTAAATCCTAGCTCATGGAGACTTTACTAACTTACTTGCAGATATGGAGAGCTATCCCGGACTCTTAGCCTAAGCCCACACAACACCGAAGTTGCAGCGCATTAATTATGTAGGACTAGACCCAGTTGAATGATAGGTCGCATATTTAAGCACGTAAACGAGTATAAATTGATAAACATAATCATCAACCAACGAATAAGCCTACAATCAAGAATTAACAAACCAAATGTTAAACCTTCATAAACATGGCTGATAAAGGTATCAGCCGATAGTCATTGTAAAATTATACATGGTTTTATATATGAATGATTAAAATAAAGAAAACTTAACCAAACACGTATTTGGTTGTGCGAAGATTACAAGAGTTTTCCTATCAAGACTTACAATTTCACTCTCCGGCACCGGCACCAAAAACTTGATGTGTCGTTGTGAGTAGGTATTTTATGTATTAAGTTTTACTATTTATATTTTGCTGACTATACCTAAAAACAACACTTTAACGGGCAGTGTACCCGATCAGATAAAGATTCGTTAGTAAGTAAGGTGTCGATCACTAAGAGCGAGAGAGTTAAATCTTGATTATCAGTATTTTAATTATCTATGTTAGTACTAAATTAATCTAATTTATATTAAATCTAAGCTAATGATAAAAGAAGGGGGTTTAGCCTGAGAGACTGGCATGGTTTTGATATCTAACCTAGGGTTTTAAAAACAAGTAAAGTGTTGAAAACTAGAAGGGGAGAGGTTGAATAGTTTTCTTGTACTTTTCAAACTTTTGTTATGATCTTATATGAAGTTTGCACAATATTAATGTTTGGTGTATGGAATATAAAACAAGTAAAGCAAGAGTTAGAAGAATTTAACCAAGACACAAGTATTTATAGTGGTTCGGCTACAAGGACGCCTTATTTGCCCTACTCTACTCCCCGAGTCACCTACTCGAGAGTTCGTAAACACTAGTCACCAATCTTCTTTATCTGGCAAAGAAGCCTCATAACGTTGTTTATGCTTTTATCGGTACAAAACTAAATACCAGATTCTTCACACGGTAGAATCAACCCAACAACACTACACTTGATTTACAATGATGATGAATACAACTACAACTACTAAATGATGTACAAGATTCAGCAATGTTAACTTGAAGATGCTATGGAGATGTAAAACAAGATTCTTAGAACTTAATCGTCTCAAAGGGGTGTTTGGTAATTTCTTCTTTGAAGAGAATTACCTACAAAATGCTAAATAAAACTATGCAAGAATAGAGAGAATGATCAGTAGATTAGAGGATTTCAAGTTGGAAAGAGGTGAGTGAAACATGAGAAATGACTTGGTATTTATAGCCAGAAACCTGTACTGTAGGCCGGTTCCGTCGGTTCTATTACAGAACACAACCGGCCAATATAATACAATAGACCGGCGCACAGTAACAAAATCCAAATTTTGATTTGCAAAATCTTGAGAGATCATGTGTAATCTTGTAAAATTGCCCTAAGATATGATGCAAATGATGATGTTATCCATGATGTAAATAATGGTTTCATAATTTACTTGTAATTCAAAGTAATGCTAAAAATAGAAAAGTAATGTTCATGTGTTAGTTTATGTAGTTTACTCTCATATAGATTTTACTAATTGTTATCAACAAAACATGAAAAGAACATAAAATAAAATAAACGTTTTTATCGGTTTATTTGTATTAAGAATCTCTCTCTTTTTGTTGATGACAAAACTAAAATCTAATGGAAGTAAATTAGTTAAGATGAATTTGTTTTGGATTAAGTTTTAGAATTCATTTTACTTCCCTTTTCCCTTATGTTTGTTTTGTTGGTAGAAATATTACGATATTTAATCTATACATTCTCTTCATGTTTTGGTGATGACAAACATGTAACTTGTAACACATAACGTAAAGTGCTTAAGTTACTCGTGATCATAAATCATCAATGCATTCATAGGACAACATCTCTCGAAGTATTTTAGGGTATGAATCAACATTACTTGGTGAAGTGATGTCGTGATAGTGCGGTTAGTATTTTAGTCCTCAAAATACAAAAGGTGTGAGAGATACTTTCTAGTGAGATAGAGAGATAAGAGATAAACCTCGAGATTAAATTGTAACAGAGATAAATTTCACTAACTAAACAGATCTGATACTACCAGCGTATCCAGTACACTATAAAACTCCTCTCCGTAAATAGTAGCTATCACACTAAAGACAGATATCCTCACTCTCAAAGACAGTCACCGCCCTCCTGATATTCCTCCCAATGTCTGAAGAGCTAACTCTCCCCAACCCGCGCGTAATTACTGATTTGTGTCCACCCGTGCTCTTACCGCTCGTAGTGTGAGATACTCTACTAGTCATAGGTGCGCAACTTAGAAACGGTACACGGCGACGGCCAACGTAAACCGCCCCACAATAAGGTCGTGACAGATACCCCCACATCTCCTAGAGAGCTATCTTAACAAGTAAAACTCAGAAAACTCTGATCAAGGCATGCAGAATCTACATAGCTAAAATAGAGTGACAATATCTAAATACAGGCAGCAGAGCATAAATACGCTCAGAAAGGCACAAAGTGTCTCTCATGAGATAGAACAGAGAGACAGCTTACCAAAATCAACCTAGAACGATCAAGAGGCTAAGGGTGATAGGAGCACGTAGAGTAATATCAGCTTACCAAGGTGTATGTTAACCAAGATGTATATATATATCCGTAGAAGAACAGCTCTATGTGAGAATGTAGAAATCACCAAATTATCCCCTCACCTGTTTAATACACGTGTGTATTGGTTACCTGTACTCATACTGACTCTATCATCAGAGTCCATGCAGCTACTATGACCTCCCTAAAGAATCTCACAAACCCTTCGACAGATTATGTCGACGTATTAATAGAGGCCAAATGTGTGCGACCGTGTATGCTGTCCGGTGCATCTTGATCTAATTCGCCAAATACATGTGTCTCTCTCGCATGTGTTAAACCCTAGCAATCTCTTAGTTTGGAAGTGTCCGCGTCTGAACCCAAGTGAAGTTGCATATGCAGGTATAAATATGCAATGCCAGTCGCTAACCTATCGTCGCCACCCAGCCTGCCACAAAGACTACTCACCCCTAGGATCGCGCGGGACGCGACTCGCCGTGCCATGATTAGCGGAATGTATCGATGTGTCTAAACTACTAGAAGAAACTGATACGTTCGGATCTATCGCAGCTCAAGTGACACGTCTGACTCTAACAAATCGACTGAGTAGTAGAATTAAGAGAAGTGTGTAGTTCAGTGAGTAGCCTGCAGCGAGCATGAATCGGGTCTAGTCAACCTCAGTTTCTGCTCTAACAATGGCTCTTTCTCGCTCTAACAATGCGTGTGTCTCCATGACACGCGTGTCGAGACAACTTAGCTCTTTATCTATGACGTGAAATATACGCTACTAACTGGTGTACTGTTGTTACTCGGTTGTCTAGCTATGTCAGTCGAGGTGGATGTTTCGTGTATCGACTCTGACACATTTGTACACGGACGTGTCGAGATCTGGCTGATGGTGTGGAGCATACTACACGCTGGTGTCAGAGTATCATCCCAAGCGTCTTCCTGATTAGGTGCCGTGAGATACTGTAAGAGGGCGATTGTCGGGAGGCGTCTGGCTTTATATCGGTGCTCGAGTGTATTGCGTTGCTGAGGATCGGAATCTGTGTTGCGCTTAAGTCATATTAGTTGTCGAACTCGAGGCGCTAGAGAAAAGATAGATATTAATCTCGCGAGATTGAGTTCTCGCTTGGTTTGGT
Organism: Tanacetum coccineum; assembly: GCA_026074375.1. Taxonomy (NCBI): domain Eukaryota; kingdom Viridiplantae; phylum Streptophyta; class Magnoliopsida; order Asterales; family Asteraceae; genus Tanacetum; species Tanacetum coccineum. The sequence goes on from BQNB010003352.1 coordinate 88,854, forward strand.
TTGCTAGTGAGCCAATCTTGGATGGCCTTTATCTATACACGTCATCAATTAATCATACCGTCCCTTGTTCTTGTGCTAAAAATCGACTTCATCTTGGGCGAAAGAGCACTTCTCCAACTTCACATAAAGTTCATTGTCTCGTAACGCCTGGAACACATGTAATTTAAATGCAAGACATGCTCCTCCAAGGTATGACTATAAAACAATATTCATCCAAGTATACCACACAAATTTGTTCAAGAATGGGTGAAAAAACTTATTCATGGAGGGTGCAAATGGTTGCGGGTGAATGGTCAAGCACCAACATGCATGGGATAAGATAGTAAGAGCCTTTACGAGTGATCACTACGTCGTCTTGCCTCGTCTCCCTATGATATTCGTACTTGGTAGTACCCTGATTTACATATCCAACTTGGTTTAAGTATCTTGCCTTTCTCAAAGTTGATCAAACAGTCATCGCAAATGAGAGGTATAGGGTACTTATTTCTGATTGGTTACCTTGTTAAAGTCGTCTGGTATTCTATACACATCCGACGGACCCGTCTTTTCCTTTGAAATTAGCACGGCGCACTATATGAGGCTTTTCGAGGGTCGAATGTAGCCCGCATCCTTTAGCTCTTAAGTTGGTTTGCGTACTCTTCAACTCGGGTGGTGGCCATTTCCGGTAACGGGGCTTTGGTGGGGATTTGGTACCGTCTCGAAAATCGTGGTTAATGACTCCCACCTCCCTCTAGGGTTGCTCTAACCATCTGTCCCCCAATTCTAGTTCCTTCGTCTCCCCATAGAAGTAATTTTCCGCAAAATAACACTCCAACAATCTATCCCCCTACTCTGATTCAACTTATCTTACTCTAAATAATAAAGCTAAACCACTCCGCTAATGGTGCATATATTATTAACAAGATCAAATTACAAGACTGAAATTCGTTATTATCAAAGACATGTCCAAAACACAATCACATTTATTAGTGGCACAATTTTACCACCAGCTCAAGTCAAAATAAACACACTCAAAATATCACAAAATAAACATACAGTTGGCATCTCTATGAGCATTAACAAATTTCCATCTCCTTAATTATTACTAATATTACAACTCCCTTTTATAACAAATAGGTTTCAGGGGTGCTACTAGTTTATCCAATTTCGCTCAATAAAAACTGAATCTCCACTAAAAAAAGCCATTTTCTCAAAAGTTATTTAAGTCCATAGAATATTTCTAACCAGTCTCAAGGATCACATTAATATGACCAATTGCACTATTGACATTTTATTAAACAATTAGTGTGCAACTTAAGGATCTCAAATTTCGAAGATCAAAACAATAATATTATGCCAGTTATATGTACTTGATAGTTACGTGAGATGGAGTCCATACTACTTGATTATTCCCACTCATAGGAGTACTCTCTCTAAATACTTCAACATACACAAACCTGTTGGATTATGTCCACGTAAAATAATATATGTCCGGGAATTTTATTCGAGCCTACGGGAATGCACGCGTTAATACGTAAAACAATTATAGTAAATATATTAAATGTAATATATTTAGTGATAAAGCTTAAACGAGCGTTAAATATTAATAAATATTTAATGGGAGTTATATTAGTCATTAATAGTTAAAAGAGGGACTAATATGCAATTATGGAGAAAAGGAAAGTATGAGAATTATTTCCTTTTTCCCTTAGCCAATTTGTTCCCTAATCTCCAAGAGGAGGTGGAATTACCTAACTAGCAAACCCCAAGGGTTTCGGTTTGTGTTTGTTCGACCAAAACCAACAACCTACAAGGGTTTTTCATGTTGATTGATTCAAGAGTCGAAGGCGTTTGGTGGCTTTATCACTACTAGTACTAGCATACTTAATTGTTTGCTAAGAACGTATTGTGTGTGTTGAAGTAGAGAGATCTTACTTTAGATCTTGGGTGGTTTTAGCATGGTATCATTTATTATACACATGCGTATATTCAAGAACGGTGTCGTTTATTGTTAAAAGGTACACGCTTCTTGATCCATTTGTTAACTATGTTATTCTATACATGTTTAATCTTTCCAGCTGCGTACTCGTGATATATTTAATGGTTAAATAGATGTAAAAACCCAACAGTAGGCCTTTTCCTACAACCTTCGGCACCTCCGTCTTCGCCTTGATTGCATTCAAGATCCTTATCGAACCCATGCTTCCGCCATCACTCGTGTCTTCGTCTTCATGAGCCGACATCCCATTGAGGCTTGCTTTCTTTGGGCAATCTCGAGCTCTATGAGGTCCATCACATATGAAGCATCCACCACTCTTGTAGCTCGTCTTCAAGTTTTTATCCTTTCCGGTGGGAGGTTTACGTGCAGGATCGACCTTTGGTTGGGCATTCTTTTCTCCCCCACCTTTATCCTGGTTCACCTTCCGATCTTTCGGCTTAGACGATTCCCTCCTCGTACTAAAGTCAATCAAAGCCTCGGCATGAGCAATAGCCGTAGAGAGATCTTGAACTCCTCGTCGTTCCAACTCCGCCTTAGCCCATCCTTGTAAACCATTAAGAAAGTAAAAGAGAGAGTCTTGGTCGGAAAGCTCCGGAATCTCCAAGACTAGTGTAGTAAACTCCATGACGTATTCCCGTATCGTCCCGGATTGCTTGAGTTTACGAAGTTGACTCTTCGCCTCGTTCTTAGCATTCTCCGGATAGAATTGCTTCTTGAAATCCGCCACAAATTCAGCCAAGTATCGATAGTAGCCGTACCTCGCTCGATATCTCCATACCGACGTCTCCACCATAACGCCGCAGTATCCTTCAAGTATCGGGTCGCCATCTTGATCTTGGAAGCATCATCCACCACGTTGACACCTTCCAAGTATTGTTCCATCTCCCACAAGTAATCATCAACCGCCCTAGCTTCCTGCTTTCCCACAAATGGTGATGGTTTAGGAACATCAATCTTCGGACCATGATTAGTATTGCCCCGTCACTAGCCAAGGACCGCTTGCACAACGCCATATCCGCTTGCAAGGCTTCAATGACTTGATGAAGTGTGGAGACCTCATCTCCAAACTCCTCTCGTATCTTCGTGATCTCGCCCATGAACGAATCTCTTAAGTCATGGATTTCACGCTTCAAGTCGCCACTAAGAGTATTGAGGGCTACTCGAAAGTCCTCCCTCATAGTCGTGAAATCGAAGTCCAAACCTTTCAAGCCCTCAACTTGGTTCTTCAACTCCGCCATGGATGTCTCAACACTCGCCACTCTCTGATCCAAACTTGCCACAACGTCTTTGGACGTTCCTCTCTTCTTGGGGTTTTGACGCAGATCGTCCTGGCCCTTGTTCTCGTCAATAACCGTACTTCCAAGCGTTCTTCTTAGTTTCAATCGCCATTGCCTTGAGTTGACCTTGCTCTGATACCACTTGTCACGGACTTCTCTCGACAAGGGTCTTCCGTGCGGCACTTAGTCTCAACTAAGTCAGCCTTGCTCAAACACTCAACGATCTAGTTAACTAAGAAATCATTAAAGAAAGGAACACAAGTGAAAGAGGAAATGCTTTATATTGCTAAAGAGAACTTTACAAGAGAGAATACAAGTGAAGAATGAGATACTCTCCCCAAATAAGGATGGCTCTATTTATACTACACAAACTAGGGCTACAAATGGGCTTTATTACAAGGGCCCGTATTCTACAACCTTCTACAAGAAGCTTCTAGGTCTTCCATGAGCTTCCAAGGGCTTCCAAGAGCTTCCAATACCTTCTCCCACCTTCCATAGAATTCCACTAAGTCTTCTAGTTAAGTGTAGAACAATCCGGAATCCCGGGTAACCTCGTAAAATTGGGCGGGACGTGACATTACGCCGTCAATAACATTATCTAATATTCCATAAGTTTAGATAACTACTTTTGAAATAGATTTATGTTTGAGATTATTGGTTTAAAATTTCTTTAAAATGATCTAGACAAAATTAGATTACTATTTAACTCTTTAGATTATCTTATTATTTGGGTTTTATGCAAGATTAAAAAAAATAAGCTCTAACTCATAATAAAAAACTAGCCCGAATAGTAGTTTCGGTTTTGCTTGATTCTTAAATTAACGAATTTGCTTTTTATTGGACCATTAGAGTTATTGAGGTGAGATCCATAAAGAACATGGTCATCTTAAAGAACAAATGGGTGAATCCTGGCCACTCATTTTTTCATCATAATAAAAAAACCCACTTTTCACCTTTTTCTTAAAACTCAAATATCTAGCAAACGATAAATCGTTAAACGACCAAAAATACACCATCGCGACGAGTATTTTTTTATCTTTCAGTAGACGGGTGACACGAGATACTTTCGAGGAACTTTTTTTCGATTTTTTTTTCAGTCACGAATTGCGAAAATCATATATGATTCGGGAAGTAATTTATGGATTAGGAAGTAGGTGAAATTGAGGAGTGGAGTTAAGAAAAGACTAGAGTGGGAAGGCCGGAGTGGATGGTCCTCCCGGAATGTAAAGTCGCAAAAATAAAACACTGAAAATTCAATATTTAGTTCACACACTGACATTATCATTATCAGTTATCATCCCTATAAATCTTATTTCCTTTTGTTATATAATAACAACACACTCTTGTGTTTCTTCCATTATCTTCTTCCAAGTAATTGACTATGGGTTCTTTCCATAAATGTCTGGATTTGTTATGGGTCCTTGCTCTATTGCTGATTAAACCATACACAGCTCTGGGATCACGAAGACTAGAATCCGATGGTGGCATCATCATGAACCCTCCCCCGATGGGCATATGCAAGTCCGCAGTCACGAAATATGGCTATAAGTGTCAAGAAATCGATGTACGTACATTCAAATCTAATTTACTTAGTAGCAAACTGTATGCGCGCGGTTCTCGTGCGCATACTTGTTATTTTTTTTAATGTATATGTTTTAGCGAGACTTGAACCTGCAACATTTTGCGTGGTCAGGTGACCACAGAAGACGGATTCATATTGAGCGTGCAACGGATACCCGAGGGGCGAGACGGCGGCAGTGGCGGTGGGGGTACGAGACCACCAGTGTTGTTACAACACGGAGTTCTAGTGGTAATTTTATTATTATTGTTATTAATCAGACTGTTAGTTAGTCACAAGCACACAGACATTATTCCTATGATTACATGTCTGTCTACTTTTGCCTAAGTATTCCGTGCTACCTCTTCTAAACGTTAAAACACTGTTTTGTCTTTACGTTAACCTCATTCTTCTTGTTATTTACTCCGTAATAAAGTGCATAAATAACACGAAACTGCTTTGTATTAAATAGAAAAATACTTTGTGATATAAGAAATAATTTTTGTTGTTTCTTATTGAGTATACTCATTATATGTTTGCATAACATATTGAAGTAAAAAGATTGTAAAGTATGATTGACATTGTTCGAGCGGCGACTCTGATATGCTATCATACTTTTGCTTGATCGATATAACTTTTGTTCAACCAAAATATTGTTTATCTTCAAAAGAAATTTTGATTTGACATCAACTTATTATTAATAGATTGTGCAGTCGCACAATTAGATACACGTTATTATTCTCAGCTCTCTTAAGTATTCCGAATTTAAAAGAACCATTCAAAAATAACTATTAAAAAAAATAGAGCTTTTGTTTAAAAGTGTCTCTTTACTAAATTTTCTATGGTAAAGCTTGGAAAAAAAAAAGGTGTGTGTGAAATAAGATGCATATATTTGCGTGATGAAGCAGAAGATGGGATCCTGCGGTTCAATTGATACTTCCAATAGTCCCATGTCTTTCATTTATCTTTATGGTTTTAGGATCTTAGGATCAATGTTTTGAAAACCGGGTTTTGAATCGACCCGGTCGAGTCACCGGGTTACCGGTTCAACCGGTTGGGAACCGCCGATCATCCCGTTATTTCCAAAGTATAATATAAATTGATATAAAAGTATATAAAATATAATTTATATATATATATATATATTTTTCAATAATTAAAAATGAAAGTATGTAATATAAATCATGAAATATTTCATATAGTAAAGCTAAATACTATTTATTAACAAATAGAAACATGTAAAAATTAAAATTACATCGCAAATATATACAATTAACAATTTTATCTTTATAAAAAATAAACGAAAAAAAAACCGAAACCGACCGGTCTCATGAGCCGGTTACCCGGGTCACTCCAAACCCGCGGGTCAAACCTGGGTTCGAAAATATGAAACCCGGTTTAATTTGACTCTTTTTTCGGCCGTCAAAACCGTTCAATTGATACTTCCAATAGTCCCATGTCTTTCATTTATCTTTATGGTTTTAGGATCTTAGGATAAAGCAAGATAAAGTGGAACACATGCATGTTGCCACCTCATCATTACTTTGAATTTTGTCTGGTTTAATGATTTTGTCGATACTAGGTAAAATTATCGTTAGTGGTCGGAGTCATAACATTGTCAAACTCTTTATAGAGGAAGACCGAATCTTTATTCGGTTAAAAATTAGAATATATACTACTACGTACCTGATTATACTTCAATCATGTTGTCAAGTTATTATCGATTAGGTATGTGATTAGATATCAAAATGTCGTTGAGATAACTACCAAAATGATCCTAGTTGACTACTTTCTTCAAGTAAAGGTCATACATATTCCTGAAAATACTCAAAAAAAGTCTGTTATATTACGGAGTACATGATTAGGTTAGTGGATATGATTGCTTATCAAATAACTTACATGTTTAACCGTCATAAGTACACTAAAAATGTTAGAGTTGCAATCTCTAAATCATTTTTCCTCATCGCATGGGTTCATTGCTACACTTGCGAGTTGCGACAACCATGCCCACTAAAAATGCGATATGTGTCCAATTTATTTTTAATTAAATATGTTATTACCTTAAAAATTACACTGTAGCACGTGTAGAAAAATGAGACCGAGTTGTGACTCTTTTTTTTCTCTTCAAAAAATGACCATGATTTAAAGAAAGTGGTCTGACTACTTTGATAATTCTCTCCCTTATTAAAACTCGTGTTTAAAAAAGAACCATATTTTCGGATGACACTTTATGACGTTTTTTGTTCAAACAAACAAAAAGCAACTTTGGATATTGACACCAGTAAGGTTTTTTATGGGCTCCATTCATTGTCCTTGGCCCAATAATTCCAAAAACCCGTGACAGATAATGGATTATATAAGCATACACCCTCAAGTCAACTACTAACAGTTGTTTTATATTTAACCACTAAATTTGAATTTATTTACTTTCCTCTCTAAGATACTTGATTTATCGAACAATAGAGAAATATAATTGAATGCATGCAGGATGGATTGACATGGCTTCTAAATTCTCCTGAGCAATCTCTAGCCTTGATCTTAGCCGATAATGGTTACGATGTCTGGATAGCCAACACTAGAGGAACCTCATATAGTCGACGGCACGTCTCTCTTGATCCAAGCATGCACGTATGTACATTATAATATTTACATTTTTTTTCAACTTGGTTCCGTATTTACAGTTTACGAATATTAATTGTCACATCTGATAGGAATTCTGGGATTGGACATGGGATGAAATTGCGTCTAGTGACTTGCCTGCTGTTATCACTTATATCTTCCAACAAACTAACCAAAAGATCCATTACGTCGGGCATTCTTTGGTAAAACACTTCCCTAGTGACAATAATTAGGACAAACTAATGGGTCGTTTTCGTACTACTTTCTGTACTGAAGTACACACCACCTAAAGAGCAAGTACACAACTTTATGATATTATCTTGCTACCCAATGTAGGGAACTTTGATTGCATTGGCATCTTTCTCAGAAGGGAAGCAAATAGACAAGATGAAATCGGCTGTCTTGTTAAGCCCGATTGCATACTTGAGCCATATGACCACCCCCCTTGGTGTTCTAGCTGCCAAAATCTTCGTTGGGGAGGTATGTAATCATTAATTAACCTATTGTCAAAGTCATATGAACTTCACATTAGGCTAATCAAAGCTTAAAATTCCTCAACAGGTTACTACAGTGTTTGGTCTTGCTGAGTTCAATCCAAAGGGGTACAATAATTCGGTTTCATGTTTATCTTTGTATATTATTTTTTGTTTTTAGTCATAATATACTTGTAACAAGTCAATGAACCTAGTGTTTCAATTTCTTTTATTGAATTTACAGTGACGATGTGAGCCGTTTTCTCAAAGGCCTATGTGCAGATCCAAAGGTTGATTGCTATAACTTGATGAATTCCCTTACAGGTAACCCTAATAGATAACATCCTGAAGTTTGCACACTATAACTTATCACCCTTTATAACTTGTCAAGTTATTCTCGTGCAAAGGTAAAAACTGCTGCCTCAATGCCTCAACGGTGGATGAGTTTTTAAGAAACGAGCCTCAGTCGACCTCAACTAAGAACTTGGTTCATTTGGCTCAAAGTAAGTACATTCATATATGTTCACGAACAAAGGTCAACTTAAACATGTTTAAAATGGATCTATAACACTTAATATTGCAGCTGTTAGAGATGGAGTTTTGGCCAAATACGACTATGGAAATCCTGCCTTTAATATGGAACACTATGGCGAACAGAAGCCTCCAATTTATAACCTCTCCAGCATCCCAAATGACTTCCCTTTGTTTCTTAGCTATGGAGGCCAAGACGCTCTCTCAGACCCTAAAGATGTTGCTACTTTACTCGATGATCTCAAGTTGCACGATGAAGGAAAGCTCAGTGTGCAATATATCAAGGACTTTGCTCATGCCGACTTTATCATGGGTATAACAGCTAAGGATATTGTTTATGAAAAAGTTCTCTCATTTTTTCGACGAAACCAATAGAGATATCGAAATTAAATGTAATGGTGGCCTTTTGTCCTCTAAATGCAATAAGCAATTACAGTAATTTTTTGAGCCATATACATCAATATCATAATCACAAGTTCACGATCAATATACCAAACTTCACAGGTGATTTGTACATAAAAGTATTATTAGGTACAATCAAAATTATTCATACACCAACAACATATATTATAAGGCAGATATACTTTTATAGATATATTTATACATATATTGTTCATTTTCTTGATGATGAAGCTACCAAAAGCAACACCAAAACATATTTGTTTATGACAAGCTTCAAAGGCAAGCAACTTAACAACCCTATATTTTGCTTAATACACAATTTATCCATCTGTCTATATTGATTTTTACATAAACCTACCACAAAAGATAAACTAATATCTGAAATGACAATTATACCATTGTGACAGCAAAAACCACCAATCCAACAAACAGAACCTAAGGACAATTTTGTAAAAGAAGGGTAAGATCTACATATGCATTTGGTACAACGTTGTAGTATATATACATTACATACGATCTTTAGTTCCATACACCAAACATTCGATCAAACAAATATGGAGAAGAGTGCATTTAACATGTTAGTGCTAGTGGGCTGTGTTGGAATGTTTCTAATGTTATCAACACAAAGCTTGGCCGAGCAGCATGTCGTTGGAGGGAAACAAGGGTGGGACGAGTCGACAGATTTTGATACTTGGGCTTCGGGTCAGACATTCAAGGTCGGCGATACCCTTGGTAAGCTAAATTGTCCCTAATCGAGTTTCATTTTAGTATGTTTTATAGCATTATGGTGTCTTGGAATATGTTGTTTTTTCTGGCTGTTTTTAACTGGATTTTGGTTGGTCTTTGAATAGTGTTCAAGTACAGTCCTATGCATAGCGTTGCTGAGCTTGGCAGTGAGAACGAGTACAAAAAATGTGACGTGGGATCGGCTACTAATTCTATGAGCGATGGCAATAGTGTGGTGAAGTTAACTAAGGCGGGTACTAGATACTTTGCATGTGGGACAATGGGACATTGTGATCAAGGTATGAAAGTAAAGATTACTACGGTCTCGGCTTCTTCTTCTGGCTCCTCATCATCATCATCGCCATCATCTTCAAATGATACACCGACTTCCACTTCTACTTCAGGGACGACATGTTTCTCAGGGTCATTTTTTTTCGTGGCTGTGTTTTTGGTGCTGAGCTCTATGATGCACATCTTGTGTTAAAGAGAAAAAGCCTAGTGATCGATGTCGATCGTATTTTAAACATTCTATATTTCGAGTTGTTTTTAGAAAGGAGCTATGATGTTCTTCTACCTATTCGTTTTGACGTCTAATTAATATTCTTCATTGTGTACACGTTGAGAAATAGAATAAAAATTTGTTTCATTCAGCTGATTTCTAAATATAAAGAAGCTTATCCATATACAACAATATAAGGGCTAGGTTGGGGTGTTAATTAACGATTCGATACGAGTCGAGTTTGAGGATATTTGAGGATTAATAATTATTTGGCTCCTCGATTAATAATTATTTGGCTCGAGCTTGACTAGAGCTCGAATAAATATTCAAAATGCTGCTCGAGCTCGAGCTCGTGTATTTATATATTTGTTGGAACTCAAGCTCGATATGCTCATTTAGTTATACAAAGTTTTTTCAGAAACTGCTTGATCTCAATTTACTCGTTCATATGCTTGAGAGCTCTGCTCGACTTAGCTCTGACAATGCTACTCATACATCTAAGTCAGATTTAAAACAATATAACTGATTAGCTACTGAAAAAATTAAGCTAAATAACTTTAACACTTCATCAATTCATCACCCAAATTGGATAGAGGTTGAACTGATTCATTTTTCAGTAAAAAAGGTGAGGACTTTGCTTCTATAAACTTGTTCCTCTCTGAAATTTCTTTTTCTAACCGATGTGGGATAAATTGCCATTTTCATACTATATGTTCTTGTTCTATTATTCTTTGTGTTTCCTTAATCCCTTTCTAACATCTTTTCTTGTTTTACTTAAGACTAAGAGTAATTTGACCAAATAATGTGATCAAACATTATATTAACGCAAACTCAACATTCCATCTCTTAAACTAAACAGTGACCAAACATCCGTAATGCAACCAGACATGTGACCGAACACTAATAACCAAAAACAACCCCACAAGAAGTAATTAAAAAACTATCCCACACACATAAACACTTTCATTTTGTTCGGTCTGTGTATGGATCAAACAATTGATTTCAAAGCTTGACCGATCAAACCGTTCGGTCTTAATAATGAGGTGTTTGATCGGGTCATGTAGATACCGACCAAATGGTTCGGTTGGATTACCACTAGTCTAACAAACATATATCATAGCATTTTAGGTATTTCAGATTCCACGACGAATGATACATACCTGTACATATATTTAAAAGCTTTTAATTAATTGAGCTATACCTTTTCTTCAAAAAGGACAAAACATTTTATTAAGATAAGAAAACTATATCAACAGATGATCAAATAATTGGGTTTCATGCACACTCGTATATAGCGATAAAACAAGCATAGTTGTCTGCGCGTTGCTAGGGGCGGTGTTTCTTTTATTATAGATGTGAGTGGTTTTTTTTTTTTTTAATTTGTATTGTTAGATTTCAAAGTTTTATAAGTGTGGTTTGCGTGTGCTAATTTTTTAAAAATTATGTGGTTAAAGGTTGTTTTTTTGGGTATTTAGGTTTTTTTTAATATAATTTTATAAGATTTGAGTAAATATGTGTTAACCATGATTGTTCGCGCGCGTTGATGCGGGCCGTTAAGTTTTTTATTTTTTATTTGGTTTTTTTGTATTTTGTGCGGCTTTATTTTTCCGGTCTCACGTTTAATATTATTTTTTTATATGGGTTTATGTGTTGGGCGTCATGTCGTGGGTATTTTTTTTATCTGAATAAGTCAATACTTTTGTAATTTTTTTTCTTGTTTTATGCAGAGCAAAAAAAAAAAAATTAATTATTTTTGTGCAATAGTTTCTTTTTTTATATGGGCTTATGTGTTTGGTTTCATGTCGCGGATATTTTTTGATCTGAATAAATAAGTACTTTTGTAATTTTGTTTCCTATTTTGTGGCGAGCAATTTTTTTTAAGTTGCCTCGTTAAAGAAAAAGAAAAACTAAAAACAAAATGTCAAATGGGCCGGCCCAAAGTAGGAGTCCAATGGGCCGGTTACTGTAGCAAACTATGTCAAAACAACATAGTTTTATTCCACACATAGTATATGTATATAATAAAAGCATGATTGCTCACGCGTTGCTGCGAGGCGTTATTATTTTTTTTATTTTGTGCGGGTTTATTTTTTCGGTCTCATGTTTAATAGTTTTTTGGGACAAATTGGGCTGGGGTGGGGCTTATTATTGTTTAAAAATTACTAAAAATGACATAATTAAATAAATTTTTAGTAGATGTTAGATATTTTTGTTGAGGTATATAAGTAAAATTTATGGTTCAAAGCCTCGGGAAAAGTTTTTAGCCCTATTTATGAGGCTTATTTATAAGCCGGTTATTTTAAACGCCTTCTCATTAAGCACGCGTGGACAAACGGAAAACTTATTTTATAAGCCTGACTTATTTTAAAAGCCCCAAGCCTCACAAGACCTTAACCAAACACAGCCTTATGGGTTTGTTTGTGTTAAAAGGGCTGGAGCTGGGGCAGGGGCTTTTTATGTTGGGTTGGGGCTGGGGCTGGGCTTATATTTAAGGAAATTAAAATTTGTATTTTTAAAAACTTGTTTGGTAAATGGGGCTTGGGGCTGGGGCCTTATTATGTAAAATTAGAAAAAGGACATAAATTAAATAAATTTTTGGTATATGTTAGCTATTTATTAGGGGATATATAAGTAATTTTGTTTATAAGCCCCGGGCTAAAAATTTAGGGGGGCCCCTTTTTATGGGTGGGGCTTATAGAGGCTTATAACTTTTTAAGCCCGCTGACAAACGCGACTTAATTCTTATTTTATAAGCCGACTTATTTTAAAAGCCCAAGCCTCATAAGCCCTTAACCAAACACAGCCTATATGTTCTTGTTCTATTATTCTTTTCCTTAATCCCTTTCTAACATCTTTTCTTGTTTTACTGAAGACTAAGAGTAATTCGACTAAATAATGTGATCAAATGAGACTCTTATATCAACGTCAACTCAACTTTCTCTTTCTTATACTAAACAGTGACCAAACATCCGTAATGCAACCGGACAGATAACCGAACACTAATAACCAAAATAACTCCACAAAAATAAATTAAAAAACTATCACACACACATAAACACTTTCATTTTGTTCGGTCTGTATATAGACCAAACAATTGATTTCAAAGCTTGACCGATTAAACCGTTCGGTCTTAATAATGAGGTGTTTGATCGGGTCATGTAGATACCGACCAAATGGTTCGGTTTACCACTAGTCTAAGAAACATATATCATAGCATTTTAGGTATTTCAGATTCCACGACGAATGTGACATACCTGTACATATATTTAAAAGCTTTTAATTAATTGAGCTATACCTTTTCTTCTAAAAGGACAAAACATTTTATTAAAGATAAGAAAACTATATCAACAGATGATCAAATAATTGGGTTTCATGCACACTCGTATATAGCGATAAAACAAGCATACTTGTCCGCGCGTTGCTGCGGGGCGGTGTTTCTTTTATTACAGATGTGAGTGGTTTTTTTTTAAAAATTTGTATTGTAAGATTTCAAAGTTTTATAAGTGTGGTTTGCGTGTGCTAATTTTTTAAAAATTATGTGGTTAAATGTTGTTTTTTTTGGTATTTGAGTTTTTTTTAATATAATTTTATAAGATTTGAGTAAATATGTGTTAACCATGATTGCCCGCGCGTTGATGCGGGCCGTTAATTTTTTTATTGTTTATTTGGTTTTTTTGTATTTTGTGCGGCTTTATTTTTCCGGTCTCATATTTAATATTATTTTTTATATGAGTTTATGTGTTGGCCGTCATGTCGTGGGTATTTTTTTACTCCCTCCGTCCCATTTTTATTGTCCATGTTTCCTTTTTGAGATGTCCAAAATTAATTGTCCACTACTAAAAATAGATAGGGAATCTTGATGAAGTTTACTATATTACCTTTGTTTGAAATTATTATTACAAACTTTAAAGAAGACTTTAATTAATTAGTTAAGGGTAAAACTATCATTATGTCAAAAAGTAAGAAAGAGAAAACAGTAATAAATGCACTTTTCTTAAACTGTGTGTTTTTTGTCGGGGGACAATAATTTTGGGACGGAGGGAGTATCTGAATAAGTCAATACTTTTGTAATTTTTTTTATTTTGTGCCGAGCAAAAAAAAATTTATTTATTATTTTTGTGCAATAGTTTCTTTTTTTATATGGGCTTATGTGTTTGGTCTCATGTCGCGGATATTTTTTGATCTGAATAAATAAGTACTTTTGTAATTTTGTTTCCTATTTTGTGGTGAGCAATTTTTTTTTTAAAGTTGCCTCGTTAAAGAAAAAGAAAAAAGTGTCAAATGGGTCGGCCCAAAGTAGGAGCCCAATTGGCCGGTTACTGTAGCAACTATGTCAAAACGACATAGTTTTATTCCACACATAGTATATGTATATAATTAATAGCGGCAAATGATTATAGTTTTGATATTGTGATTGAATGTTTCACATAACGTTCATTTTTTACAATCTACAAAACTAAACGCAATAAAAAAGATATTGTTACTAACCTCGTCTTAGTTAGACAGTTTTTTAACAATAACATCAACATTTTTTAGATCACTCATTTATGGGAGATGATTTGCACACTCTTCAAATTTATTGGCACACTCTAAATGTTTGTGTTATGCCTATTATACCCTTAATATTTACACACTCCACTAATTAATGTAAAGGTATAAATGTCAAGATACACATAATTTGAGTGTGCAAATCAATTTATGGTTTTTGTAATTTTTGTGACCTTATTCTATATATTTCATTTATTACGACAGAATAAGTTAATGCGATTGAAAGCCACTTAATTTTGAATCTGTGGAGGCAATTTGATTATTTGTGCTGCTTTGTTAATTAGTAATGTACTATGACTCGCACCACCACGTTTTAAACTATTTGGTAAGTCAATTACTCTTAATTTGTGTTCTCTCGATATTTGTTGTTCTCATATCTTTGTCCGTCGGTTTGTTTCATAGGTGGTGGGTTCATGTTGGTTCATTGATATTCACGGCTTGGTCAACCGAAGTATCAACGACGTCTAAATAGGTTATAGGTTCACACATTTCGTAGTTCAAGTTTTCGCCTGATTCATCAAGCAGGCGTTGAACACGGACGGAGACTCTCTCGCCACGAAATGGGATTTGAACACTCTACACCTTTAAAAATTAGCATTCTCTCTAGCCTGTGCTATTTTATTAATACGTTAGAAACACAATCATAAGGATTGTGGAGCATGTTACATTCATGGTTACAATATGCTATAAAAATTGTATATCATTTGTTGAAACAATTACTAAAGTTATATCGTTAAAGGTACGTTTTTTAGTTTACAAAATGTTACTCAGTGGATTTTAGGTTAATTGTACTTTTATAGTTATCTCTGTCGAGTGTTTCAGATTTATCAAATCGTAATCTAATGTCAACGAACTACTGAAACTTAAATATTATTTATAAATGTTTTATACAAAATGCAACGCGGATTAAAAAACGTTCGGTTATCTAATGCAACAAAGTCCATATTAAACTAGGAATTCTTTAAGTCTAAAGATTGACTTTTAAAGGATAAAAAGGAGTTAGATATCGACAAGTGGACAGGAGATATTGTAAATATTTGTTCTTACTAAAGTGAAGTTTTGGAAGTCGAGTAGAAATACTAAAAAATATCTAAAAATGATCAAAATTAGCAAGCTTATGTTATCCTGACTAATAGTAGATTTCTTCGTTCCTGATTCCATTTACTGCACTGAATCTAAATGTACATCTACGTTCACCGCCATGTACTAAAACACCAGTTTTCCTTTAATTTAATTATGTTGTAATTTATCACTGGTGAATAAATAAACTTATATTGTACATTAACCATCTACTAGCTTGTTGCAATTGCAAATTTAGAAAGTTTTTTCTTGGATTTTCCTTTTATAGATTTATTTTATGATTGATTAATCTGGTAATGCTTTTATTCTATAACCTAGCATGAAGTGTAATATATTATCAATGTTGTCCTATGTGTTCTGTGAGTAGCTTTGTCTATAAGATAAACTGGGCTACCGATAAAGTACTAATAAAGGTGTTATCCATTACTAAACTTGACATGCTTTAATCTAAAATTTTTAGTGACTTTAGCAATGGTTATATAAAAAGACATCATGAAAATAAAATGGCCGACATAAGATGTGCAGCCTTACTTAACGAAACAGCACATTAATGATTACTGATAATGAAATATATATGAATATTATAGAAATGCTAATATGTTTATATGATTCCATTGCAGGTTCCTGACTTGCTAAATTAATCAAATGCCGTAGATGCGCCGATCTTCTTAATTGTTCAGGTAAGGTTATTACTAATGATTCTATCTTTATCTTTATCTTTAAACAAGTAAAAAATACAGTTTTTGGTTAATTTATTTCGGTTGAATTATTTATCAATTTTATAACGGTAATTCACTTTTGGTCGTCCAAATATCCCTCAAAAAGCACTTCTAAACAGCCGGCCTTTAGCAGATCCTGACAAACACCTCTTATATTGAAATGCTATCTAATCCTGATGTACATTATTGACTCTGTTGTTATTGTGAAGGAAGTCCACGATTATTTTCTGTATGTTCAATTTCATATGCGTCACACTCCTTATGATCCTACCATGCGCTCTATAGTGATACCTACCAAAAATAAATGTGAAACATGGCTGCATATGGCAGACTCCTACATAGATCAGACGAGGGTAAAAGTGGATGATTTGTGCGGATCAAACCTGGACAAAATAAATAAAAACACACATATATCTCCTTCTATGTAATTCTTTTGATACTTACCTAGATATGAATTTGGAAGCTGTAATTCTAGAAATTCAAAATATATTTCAGTACATTAAACTTTTTAAGCATGATGAACAAGTTAGTTGACTTTTGACCTTTACTTCATTCTATTAGCATTTTGTATATTCTATCTTAAGTCATTACGCAATGAAAAAACAGATCCGATTTTGTATAAACGGTGTGTAGATATAGATCTTTTAGTTTAGTACCACTTCTATTGCCACTTGCTCAATGAAAATCCCTAATGTCGCAGTTTCTATTTTTATTTGCTAAAACCCTACATTTTTTCTTCCTAATAATTTTGTGAACCAATGGATTCATTTTCACATATCAACCCTCACTTGAAACTAAAATTTCACTAGAATTTGATAAAAATTAGCAAGTTCTTGTACTATGCATGAACTGAGTTTGACTTTGACTTTTGGAGTCAAATGCTCTTTGAATAGTATATCGTCTATGGGACCTATGTTTGTTTTTTCGTACCATGCGCTTTTTTTACACCGGTTATTGCGGTCAAATGTTTCGTAGTCGACACGCTAATGGCACCAAGAATAATACGGCTTATTCCACAATTGCCAAAAAATCAGTAAATTTGCACTTATTATTGCCAATTTCGCCTTTTACTTAAAAATTCAGTTACTTAACAAGACCACAGTCTAGGTTAATAGTTTTATTTAGTATACTACTTAGTATACTTATTCAAAAAATTCGAAATCCCCATTTTCAAGAACACGAATCAAATAAATTAAAATCGATCTCTGCTTATCACGTTTTTTGATACATCGTATATAATTATGCCGCCATAATTATTGTTTATTTGAGGGTAGCATGAGCTGAATGGGTCTTTCGATTGCGTTTTCAAACTCATGATGGTCGGGTTTTATTAGTTTAGAAATTAAAATCCTTACGAAAACAAATCTAAAGAATTTGTTATCACGCTGTTTTTTTCAGATCGAGATTTGGTCAATTTCACATCGAAGCTTCATTTAAGTTTGCTAATAAAAAGGTTGGTTTTACATCTCTTTTCCTTTTTGACTATTTTTTTTTGTTCTAAGGTTTTGCAAATTTTGTGTTATGTTCTCATTATTGTTGAAGCACCATGATCAACTAACCGCTTATAGAAATCTTAAAAAAAAAAAAAAAGTTCTAGATTTTTTTCTCAAATATAACATGTTTAAAGTATAATTTTAGTTTGTTTGTAGAAATTCTTGACAGAAAACATAAGAGTCAAACAGTTTAGGCAAAAGGTAGTGGAACACCAACATGTGACCCAACCTAACCAATAAAAAAAAAAATAATCAATATGGTTTAATGAATAGTGGTATATGATGTATATGATCAGTTATCAGATAGCAACTCTGCGCTTATTTGAGCTTGGACATCAATATGCCAAACTTTTGTGAATAACCATGTTAACTTGAACTTGCATAGAAGAAACATCCAGCTCTAGCAAACAGTATAACCACACTAGCAACATTATTTTGAAGAGATGATATGCATCCAGCTGTAATGTACATATGAACTAAAACATCTAATGCAACATGTATTGACACTAAACATGTATCGACACTAAACATGTATCGACACTAATGCAACATGTAACATGTATCGACACTAAACATCCGCTCATCTGTCTAAAACAACACAAGGTTCAGCCCACTAAGAGTCCCGCAGCGAAGCGCGGGTAAACTGACTTATTTATATCAATTCACACACTAACGACTCCACTATATTAAAAAAAGTTGACTTATAAAGCATGGATACAATTTTTAGAACTATTTAAATTTTGAAAGTATCCTAATGCTAAAAAAAGTTGTTATGCATTTTACACAGTTATTTTATCGTATTTCATTTTATTTATAAATACTTCATATTTTACATATGTATGAAGATCTTGATGGTGCATTTTGTGTAAAAGAATGTAACATTTCGCGATGGTAATTTCTTGATTCACATTTAAAAAAATAGAGAAATATACCATTTTCTAATGACACTTGAAATCACTGGTCGGAGGTCCCTTGGAATGGAAGCAGTCTCTCTGACGTTATGGGTTTTTAGTCTGAGGTTAGAGGTTGCGATGGTCTAGTTCACCTCCACCCTACCCGGCATTCGCGGGGAAATTGGGTAAGTTGTTGTTGCTTGTTTAACTGACACTCGAAAGCTAGAGCATCGTTTATTTTACTTATTTGTACTTTACTAGTTACTACGGTGTTTGTTTAACTTTACTCAACATATTTGTGGCTTATCTTTTATAAGCATTAATTTTTTTTGGGAACAGTTGTTTTTTGGTTCTTGGCCACCATTGCATATTTTGTTTTATGGTTTTTTAAACGGGTAAGCGCGACGTCTTTGTCAAAAATGAATTGACTAAACATACCCTTTATAAATACCAAATTTAGAAGAGAATACTTAAAAGGTTTTTAGTAATTTTCGTTTAGTTAATGACGAAATAGACAGAAAGTATACTGACTCTCAAAATGATTCGCCCACTTGCACTTTCCAAATCCATTAAGGCCAGAAATTCGCAATTGATCAAATCACAAACGAATTTTGCGAAAATAACTCTTTTTTCTGAGCTATCATTTTGAAATTTTAACATTATATATACTTGTCTATGTCAGATAGTAAAGATCTATAATAAGATGAAAAAGTTTTTTTACGGCAAAAGATTATTTCGATATTATTAAAAAAATAGAGAGGATCTAGCAGAGTAGAGTTTACAAAACAAACAAAAATAAAAGAAGCACCATTTTCCTAAAGAAAAAGACACCTAAAAAATTACTCGTCAATCTCAACAAACTACATTCCAAAGAAATTTTAAAACCCTATGAATCATAGTAGAGCCAACCAAACTTAAAACCATAAACATAGTCTCGATTCCAATCTAAGTAGGAAACACTCCCTAAACTGTTCCTTTGGTTATAAGAATCTTGTAATCGAAATAGAACAATCTTCGTCGATATCTGATCTTACATATGATTCATTATTCAGGACCTCGACGGTTTACCTCTTAATTATAGCATTGAGAAGTATTTCCTTTAAAACAATTTCCTCTGAATAACCTCATAGAGTATTGCTTTTTATTTCTTTTTGGTCGTCTAAAATCGAAAAACGCTGCCCTCCCCGTTCCAACAAAACCTAATACATCTCATCTAAATAAGTTTGCCCAAGCCATGTACGTACTCTTGGGCTATAGCTGAACAGGTACTTCAGGCCAACCACTATATTCAAGATTTTTAAATTTTGAAATTAACCAAGTTCACTGATCCAGTTGTGGGGCCCCTATTGTGTAAATGAATTGTCACACATCAATAGTTTAGAGCTCATGCCGCCCTGTAACTTCCTATTACGAGGAGATTATATGTCGCCATCAATCTCCGTTTCTCCTATCACAACACCTTTCGGTATTTGTATTATCCTGAAATTCCCCACCGGAAGTATTTAGTTTTTCGATCAGACCACCGTTGTTAAACTCAGCTAAGGTCTCAGTGAAATCATCATCCTTTTAGTAAATAAATCCGAGTGACTCGAATAACTTCTGAAGTTAGAGAAAGTTGTATTGCCGGATGGGTTCAAGCATCCCATTCTTCTTCCACCCAGATTCGAGTAGATTGGCCATCCACGTTCACGAAAATTTTCAGTGCTTATCTTCTCAAAATTATATGAGAGAACACACACTCTACCAAATAAAAGATTAGTTTTATCCGTGTTGAAATCATCCGGTATTATAACCTTCCCAAACTAATAATCTAAAAAATGAGTTTATGAAAATAAGTCAAAAACCATATAAGTAAGAGCATCTACAATGCCTCAAGTCTTAAAGACTTGATGCAGTTAATGCATTTAATAAAACAACACTTAGTAACTAAAGCTTTTATAAAAGACTTGGTGTTTACCAAGTCTTTGTAAAAAGCTTTTCCAAAAAGATTGGAACGCAATGCAAAAACCCTCATCAAAAAGCTTTTTAGAATAGTGAAAAGTCTTTAAAGACTTTTCCTATTATGGATGCTCTAATAAGCTCGCTATACCTTTTTGCTATATGTAAAGAGGAAATTATCAAAATTTGGTCTTTTTATAAACTTAAATACAAAGTGGG
Organism: Tanacetum coccineum; assembly: GCA_026074375.1. Taxonomy (NCBI): domain Eukaryota; kingdom Viridiplantae; phylum Streptophyta; class Magnoliopsida; order Asterales; family Asteraceae; genus Tanacetum; species Tanacetum coccineum. Next base: position 109,807 of record BQNB010003352.1, read on the forward strand.
TAATGTTGTTTTACTAAAATACCATTATTCATAGAAGGTCGATACTATCTATTCATTATTTAATACTATGTTAGTACAAAAATTATGGTATGGTGAATGTATGAAATTAACTCACTTGAAATATGGATTCCAAGCTCGTTGAGGGGTTAAATTGTAATAAGTGAAAGTAGGTGGTGATTTCTCGCTAAGATGAAAGTAAATCGTTAGGCTTACCGTGGGATGTGATCCTGTGACTGGACTCCGGCGTAAGAGTAAGTATTGGTCTATAAGTAGTATGTGTGTAATCGACGCCCGTAAATCATACAGATAGGAGTGTTTGGTGAAGTTCTTATATAGGCTAACCTCATTGTCGGTTGCATGGATCACGAGATGTGATACACCGTATTGACCGATGGGTAATAGGGTGGTTATCGTGAGGTCAACGTCGTTGACTATGTCATACCTTGTAGTGTAGTGACTTGGTTCAGCGTACTTATTGTTTTATCCGTATTTGGGACGTTGACGTTCTCCTCTCGATTCCCCATGCAATATTCTTTACTATGTTTGGCTGCGTTACGGGTTTCCCTTGCCAGGAAGTGACTAGCAGCCGCGGTTGGAATATAGTCTTTGCGGATGCGGCATATCGTTAGTCCTGGGACGTTGGTGAACCTCTACGGATGCGCCCCAGGGTTGGCCTTGGGCCGTCCTCTGGTCCTTTACTGATTATTGGGCTTGAGCCCACCATGGATAGTTCAGCCAGGACCCAAAAGTCAGGGTGACTACTATACGTCATCATGTCCCCCCAGTCTAGTATATTTTCTTCCCTATAGGAAATAGTGCTAGACTTGGTGGTTGCATCTTGCGTCTTACGCCTAACGTCTTTCGTGCTCGGCGTGTATTCGGGTCGTGCCCAAGTGGGTTGGTAGGTCTCGAGTATTATGCTCTATCCTCAGCCACCAACCTTTTGACATTAGACGTTTTACAAGGTGACTGTTGGTATTTGCGAACCATCGTTACCATTCATTATCTTTCATCTTGTCCGTCTAATGGGAAGCGTGGATACGTGTATGCATCCCATGCTTTAAGGTTAAGTGTTTGAGAGTGGGTATAAATACCCCTTTTCTTTTTTTCACTTTGGTTTTTTCACCACTTTTTCCTCTTCTTGCATTCTTTTAAACTTTCGGTCTTCCTTGTAACATTCCGTATTTTCAAGTCATTTATGTCGTCACATATTTCACTAATTATTTTTTTTCTTTCTCCTCGTACTCGTTCGCTTTTAATTTTAAGTGTTAAGTTAAATCGCGTAAGCTAAAAGTTATCATTCAACGTAAATGGACACCAAACGAATTAAAGTTTTCGTCAAGCGAGCATTATATTATTTTACGAAAGTAATATTTAACTTTTTATATTTTATTTTTATTTGTTACGTAAAACGTTTACGTTTCGTAATTAAATACATTTAGGCATACCCGGAAGCACAAAAATTTACCTACGCTTCAACAAATACTCATTCTTATTTTCAATGCTCAAAGTGTTATAAAACTTAACCCACGGTTTTTATTTGTGTCGTCCCACCTTAAATGAACCAACCAAGGCATTTAAATTTGAAAGTATATACTTTAAATAGAAACTACACTTACATTTAGCTTATACTTTCAAAAGTGCAAGTATACTTTTACCAAGATAATATCTAGTAAACATCTTCCTTTATTTCATGAACTAATCTACAATTTAGGGAACAAAGAAACACATGAGGACGTGTACCATACTAGGGCTCATTAAAAAAAACTTCATGGTGTGACTAGTAATATGGACTTTGACTCCTTAATTCCCTCCCCATTTGGCCGCCCCCCTGCTACCTTTCTAGTCTTTTTGGTCTTGGTAATACTACTTGTCATAAGAGATATATAATACTAGCATACCAAGAGAGATAACACACATTGCATTTTCTTACAAAAAAATCAACTTCTTTTCTCCCTTTTTCTTCAATAACCCACGGCTCACCCCTATTTTCTCACTAAATCCTTACAAAATTTAATTAACATACTTACAACCATTCCTACACTATATCTAAGGCATACCATGGAGATTTGAAGGCTTGGTTAAGCTTTTACAAGGGTTAAGCAAGGATTAAAGCAAGTTAAGGTTTTCTTGGAAAGTTAGAGTTTTCACCCTTTATTTTCAAGCAAAGGTTTAAATCACAAGAGTGTGATTTGTTGGTCATTCTTTACTCATTTACCTAAGGTTATCTAAAACCCTAATCATTTTTTTTTCTACTTATGATTTCATGTGTATAATGTTTATATAGTTAAATCACCATTTAGGATACTTTTAAAATGGATTTTCTTGTGATCATGGTTTTATGAACTTTTTATATGTCATGTGGATGTTAAGAACATGTTATAATGGAAACATAAGCCCTATATAAGTATGGTTAACTTATTAAGAAGTATGTACCTAAACTAGTTACTAAAAAGTTACTAAATAAGTTTATAAGTGAAAGTGTGGTAAAGGACTTGTTATCTTGGACACTTGGACAAAATATGGACTAATGGACTCTATAATATATAAGACTTATGATATAAAGTGATATAAAGGACTTGTGGTATTTTATTTAGTTGAAAAGTAAATAAAACAAGTTATATAAATAAGTATACATAATTATTAAAAAGGGACTGTTTTGGGTCCGAATTTTAATCAGGCATTTTATATTTTATAAAAATACTACGTCTCATGACGATTCCAAAAAGGTAAGAAACTCGAAAAACCGATTTATAACGAAGGAGATACGACGATTACAAGTTACGATAATTAATACTTTTATAAAAATAATTTTATAAAAAGTTACTGTTCACCAGGAACATTTATTTTTGGAAAACATCATAAATAAGTAGAACTTTTAATTACGAGAATGTTCTCGAAAGAATCACTAAAAATGGAGCTAAAACGAGTAGGATACGACGTTTCAAAGTTATCGAACATTATTTATAAAAGCTGAAAAACCGTAAATGCTTCAGCAGCTACTGAAACTCATTTTTGAGGACCTTCGGGTCTGATTGAGCCGAAGTGTAAAACTACAAAGTTTTTCGGAACGACATTTTACATAAACATGCCAATTTTCATAATTTTCGGGTGTATAGTTTGTAAACTAGACACTTTTCCTTTCATTAATAGTGTTGGTTCGTTTTTAAAATAAATTTTTGCGAAACATTTTAGAATCATTTATATAATATTTATACATGTCTTAAACTTTATAAATATTATTTTACAAAGACAATTAAATTATTTATTCGATTATACGAGTACGAACACGTGGTATTTGTTTAACAAACGCGATTTAAATATGATTTCATAAACACAATTAGATGGTGATGTAACTATATAAAATTATATATGGTAGTAGTTATTCAAAGTACTTAGTACTCATACGACCCATATTTACTTAGGTTGCTTTCGGATATTTTCGTGACACGTTTTCTGTCATTCACTCGACTTATTTCATCCCTTCACTTCTAAGGTGAGTTCATAGCCCCATTTCCATCTACTTGTTTTACAAACTCTACGGGGTGAAATTACATGCTTGCTTTACTATGGACACAAGTGTTTTAAATTGTATGCTATCCAGATTATTGCCTGAATATTATTGCCTAAGTTACCGCATTGCCATTTAAGTCCCTACCAAATCATGAACCGTTAATTGCTAATGTAGTGAGCGCTAGTGTTGTGGATAGATCTATCGGGACTGACAATCCCCACCTGGAATTTCTGGTCACAAGTTGATCATGGTGCATTTAACATTTAGAGGAATTAGTAGGCTGTTTGGCAGACACCCTACATTATTTTGGGGCACTGACAGTTAAGGTTTCGGTGTGATTAGCTTAGTGCAATAATACATGTTTTGGACTACTAAATTTGTTTCATAGTCTACCATTACTTAAATCTTGTGGTCCACTCTTTACTTGATAAACCTATGAATTCACTCAACCTTTGTGTTGACCTTTAGCATGTTTAATTTCAGGTCCTAAGGTATAAGCTTGGATGGGAGCCGGGACAGATATCATTGAAAAGGGATTCTATGTTTATCTAAATTCGATGCAACTTTTTCTTTAAAAACTCATGTCATCTTTTAGGATTATGAAGCTTTTGTTTAAAAGAACGTATGTAGTATGTTTATGACTTTTTTAAACTTATGGGACCTAATGTATGAACTCTGATATTTTGTTGTGGCATCGAATGAAATCTTATCTTAAACGTGCATTTAAGGTCGTTTCTTATATCTTGATTGTTTTACTTGACGTAGCACCCCATTGTTACCATTCCGCTGCATACCAGAATTTGGGGGTGTTACAGATTGGTATCAAGAGCCAAGGTTATAGGGAACTGGGTCATTTTCAAAACCTAGTCTATAACCAGATAATTTAAAAAGTTTTTCTTTTCCTTCATTTTCTTTCAAAATACAGAATCCTTCATCGCTTATCCGATATTCGCGTGCGTATTCCCCGAACCTTACTTACTTTCCGATCATCATTATTGCATTATATAGTTTTATATATAATAATCGATTTAAATTTCGATCCCTTACGTCTACCTTCTAGCGTATTACTATTCATTCGTATCAGTCAATTATATAAATATTGACCATTCTGATTAATGATGTTTATTAAAGCATCACCGTTTAAAATAACTATCGTTGTGAACTTAATCTTGTGGTTATGTGGATTCATTATAGAATTGCATACTGTATTGATGATAAATTCATGATTAGTATAATATTCTTATTTTCTTCATTATTATCATGTACCTCGACTCGGCGTACTCTTACAAATTCTTACCGAATTGTGTATTTGTATTACCAAAGTCATGCCGTCCAGAAGATTGAAAAAGAAATCTGTTAAGAGGTTAGTGAAAAAGCGTGTGGCCAAAGCTATTGAAGAATACGAAAAGTCTAGGGCTAATCTAGATAGTGCTGGAAGTTCAGGAGGAAACCCTGGAAATGCTGGAGGAACTGTGAATGTACAGGGTTGTTCGCACAAGACTTTTATGAATGGAAAGCCTCACTCATTTAATGGAACGGAGGGTGTTGTTGGTTTAAGGCGTTGAATAGAGAAGGTGGAGCAAGTGTTTGAAACTTGCAAGTGTGCTGAAGAAGATAAGGTTATGTTTGCTGCTAGTACTTTCGAGGGTCGTGCGTTAACATGGTGGAATGGGAATGTGCACACCCTAGGGCTCGTCAATGCTAACCATATTCCCTGGACTGAATTTAAGACGATGATTACTACGGAATACTGCCCAACAACCAAAATCCAAAGGATGGAGCAAGAGCTTTGGACTTTGACTCTGAAAGGAGAAGACATCAAGGCATACAACAATCGTTTCCATGAGCTGGCCTTGATGTGTCCTGAATTGGTGCCTACTGAAAAGAAGAAAATTGAAAGGTACACTCGTGTGTTTCCTGAAAGAATCAAAGGAAATATCACTTCTTTAAAGCCTTCAACGCTACATGATGTCATCAACATGGCCCGTGAACTGGTTGATCAAGCAGTTCAGGGTAGGGCTACTAGAATTGGTGAAAGCAATAAGAGGAAATAGGAAGACCACCAAAGAAACACCAACAACAATAACCCCAACAACAACAACAACAACAACCACAACCGAAACAACAACTATCACCAATAACAAAACAGGAGGCAGGAAACTGCCAAGGCCTATACTGCAGCCCCAGTTGAGGGTAGAGGTTATGCTGGAAATCTACCAAAGTGCAACCGTTGCAACTCTCACCATAATGGGCGATGCCCTCCAAAGTGTCAG
>BQNB010003353.1:10872-115585 GCA_026074375.1 Tanacetum coccineum
GAGTTATTATTATTATTGTTGTTGTTGTGAAGTATGTTAGTTCGGTTGAGAGTGGTGCTTACCACAAACAAATCCAACTGAAGGGTTGAAATAATACCTACTGACTTTATGTTTCGATCGGAGGGTAGTGAGCTACCCATGACCTTATTGTGAGTATGGAATGATAGAACAGTAGACTGTGGTGTCATGTGTGTTGTTTTGGATTGTTTTACTAATCGCATCAATTGTTTTGTAAGATTTGATTATGTGTCTTAACCCTATGACTCTCACTAACCATTGTGTTGACGTTTTTAAGTATCATTTTCAGGTGAGGTTCATGAGGATATTAAAGCTAAGAAAAGTGGCTAGAAGAGACCGTAGGATGCTTAAAGTTATTTATGCTTTCAGTTTGAATAAATGCGTTTGAATGAATTGTTTGGATTATGTTTTTGCATGTCATTTATTGACGAGACAACTTTCTTATTAATAAAGACACCATTAGGTTTTGGGTATTGTTATGACACTTTGGGTGTTTGCTTTACTTTAGTATTCATTTTAGTATTCTCTATATAGACACCAAGTGTTGTGATGATATCCATTCTTGTTTACGCTTCGTTACCGCATGGCGGGGTGTGACACCCCCCCAAAAACCAATCTTTTTTGTATAGTGTGGTCCCTTGCATAGTTCGCATCCGACCTGAGCAGCGTACACTTTCTCATTTACTTTCTTTATTTCTCGTCCGAGATTGTTGAGTTGGGCTTGGATAGCAGCAAGCCCGTCAGAAGTTTCAGTACTTCTGGTCCTAGAAGATGTTCCATTGTGCCATTTCTGAGAGTATTCAGCCATCTCCTGAATGGCTATTTTAGCATCAGCAGCAGTTTTGGAAGGTATGGCACCCTTTGAGTCTAGGATCTGTCGAGTTGGAACATCGAGCCCGTTGTAAAACAAGATAACTTCCTGCATGTCGGTCAAATAATGTTGAGGACACTTCATCAGCAATTCTTTAAATCTTTCCCATGCGCGGAAAAGGCTTTCATCGGGTTCCTGCTGGAAGTTGTTAATTTCCTCCATTTTCTTTGCGGTGCGTGCAGGTGGACAGTATTTGTTCAGAAACTTAGTTTTGAGGACCTCCCAGGTTGTAATTGATCCTGATGGCTGGTTCCTTAGCCATCTACTTGCAGCTCCAGTGAGGGATACGGGGAAGGCTCGAAGCATGATTTGATCTTGAGTTACTTTTGGGATGTGAAATAAGTCAACAATCTCTAGAACCTTTTCGATGTGCTCGTTTGCATCTTCGTGTTCCGAGCCACTGAAAGTATTGTCATGAAGTTCTTTGAGAAATTGCCCCTTCAATTCAAAGGGGGTATCTTGGTTGATCGTAGGCCTAGTAACGCCTGACCCGTAATTTTCTCGGGTTTTGCTCATATACTGCTCCATCGTTTTTGTCATTGTTTCTCTTTCCCCTTCCTCTGATTGTTCTTTGATGTCAAAAATGTGATCGAACTCAGGTGAATTCGATTCTATGAGACTAGGTGTATCGAAGAGCCTCCTTTTTGAGCGAAATTTCTGTTCTGGGTTTTCAAAAGGTGAGAGTAGTTCCTTCGTCAAACTTCTTGTCATGCACTACCTGAAACAAATGACAACGAATCAGTAGGATATGTCCTGATGAGAGGAATTAAGCGTGAAATCAAACAGATGGAGTTTTACTATTGTTACTGTATCAGATGACGAATACGCCATATTCAATTAATTTGAATACGCCGTATGGGTCTGTTGAATACCGATACGCCGTATTAAGCTTATTGAATACGCCATATTGTCTTGAAACAGATATGCCATTTAGATAGTAAACCTCAATAAGCTGTCCTGATCAGAAGGTTTGATACGTCATATCCAACTGGTAGATACGGCGTATCAGGTGATCAGTCAGAACAGAATACTATTTATAACAATTAAATGCAGGAATTAAAACACACAATGCGAATAAATACAAACAGAATTTAAATAATTAGATTACACTAAACTAAATTAAATTAATGGTTAGAAATTCTGATAGGAATAAGGTTTATTTATTTCACTACCCGACAACGGCGTCAAAAACCTGATGTGTTGTCGTGTAGGGTCAATTATTTGATTATCAAGTTTTACATTTATATTTAGCTGACAAACCTAAAACAACACTTTAACGACCAGTGTACCCAATCAAAATGGAGTTCGTGGTAAGTAGGGTGTCGAACACTAAGAGTGGAGAATTAAAATATCTAATAATCCTATATAGTAATTTTAATTACTATTTACTGGATAAACCTATGCTACGAACGTTGTCTAATAAATGGGGGATCAGCCTGAGAGACGGAACAGTTTGGTGATGACCAAATACCCAAATCAATACTCAATAAACACAAAAGATAAAGATAGAAGATAAAACGCAGTACAAAGCCAAAGTGATAGAATACAATAAAACCATATTAAATCCGGTTCAAATAGCTGGTTTGTTTGTTTAAAGATGCAATGATTTACTTATCTCGAAGCGGCATATCATTCTTAAGACTTAGGCAGGACATCATCCTAAGACCTAGACATAATTAATCCTGTCACAATTAATGCGTCCGCATAAAGCATCCTTTAGTTTAATTATAATCTATCTTAAAGAATTAAAGCAGTGGTGATCATGTTAGAAACTATTCGAGGCCCAACGGGATTTACAAATACCACTTATTTGATTGAAGGGTTTTAATATACTGGTAGTCCACTATTCCAATCTTTATCAGTTAATTAAGAGCATGATTGCTGAAACATAAACGGGTCACCTACCGGTCCAACTAAGCTCATAATCAAAAGATAAAGACAGAACGTTATTTATGATCCTATTGGTCCAGATATATGAAACACAATATGGAGAGTTATCCCAGTATCTAGATTACTTGGTCCGTAACACTAGACCTAGTTGAATGATAGGTTTCATATTCAAACACATAAATAAGTATGAGGTGATAAACATAATTAAACAATCAACGATAAATTAAAAAATCGATTTTAAAACAAACCAAACATTGAACTTTCATTAAGATGGCTAATACCCAAGGGTATTAGCCCACAACCATTGTAATTATACAAGTGTAATCAAACAATTAAAATCGAACGATTAAGAGAGTAAAAATTACACGATGTCTTCTATGGAGTCGTGATCGATGCTTGACCTTTATGGTTGATCTTCTCTTCTAAAATTCGTCTTTGATGAGTATGGTATAAAGAATATGATATTGCACACTAAAAACTCGTTTTTGAGTCTTCTATTTATAGTTGCTGAAAAATACTCGATACGCCGATCCAGATAGTCGATACGGCGTATTTGGGCTGGATTCCTTAGGCGACGTGCTTGTTCGAAATAATCATTGATATCATTCCCAATTTACTTGATTTACTGTATCTTTGAATAGTTATCTTCATGGATACGACGTATGTAGATAGCATGTATACGCCGTATTGGGAATTGGTCAAACGCGTTTTCTTGTGAAGTCTTGGCCCAGATACGCTGTATCTCTTTAGTTGGATACGGCGTATTAGTGAATTTTTAGAAATCTTCAAATGTCTTCGTTTTAGCTTCAATTTATGTGCCTTTTAGCATATCTTCACAAAACACTCCTGAAATTACTGCATTTTTAATCCAACTTTAAAAAGCGATTACGTACCAAATAATCAATAATTATATAAAGTGGACAAATAGATGGGATAAATGATATAATAAAGAGATGTTATTTGATGTCATCAATACTAAACCATAAAAGTCAATTTTCAGAGAGAAAAAAGAGCAGAAGAGGTCAGCATACGTTATCAAATCCATATGAGGGACAACGTGTAATACCATATACTTTTAGTAATCGTTCAGTTTTTTGGTACTTCTGATAACCTTTCGGTTGGTTTAAACCTTGGCTAAATTAATGCACTTTATTATTGTGACTTTGAAGGCAAAAACCTTTGGGTATTAGCCATTGGTTACGAAATCTGAAAGTTTGGTATTATTTATTATCCTCTGATTTCCTTGATTTATCGTTTGAATGGCTTGTTTGTGTTATCAAATTTATACTTGTTTACCGCGCGTTTTGTATGCGACCTATTAATTCACTGGATCTAGTAAACGAACCAAGTAGATCTAGAGTCCGGGATAGCTCTCCTATATTAATTTATCATCGAGAATTATATTACACAAAATATTGTCCTTTTAAGTCTTTGTCTAGGGATACGCTTTGGGGCTTAACTAGTTAAATTGGATATTCTAAATGTTTATGGTCATGTTGACTATAGCAGGTGACCTAAATAATTTAACAATAACATTTTGATGTCCATTGGATAGATAGATAAAGTGGACACTATTTAAATTACCATTAAGCGTTAAGTGGATTAAGTCCTATGAGCGAGTGTTTAAAAGATCACCATTGCTTTAAATCTCTAAAGCTAGATATATACACAGCAAAATAGGATGCATTAAGCAGATGCTTAAATTATGACAGATTAATGTGTCTAGGTCTTAGGATAGTAATGCCTAAGTCATAACAAAGATATGCCACCTCGAGAGAAGAAATTATTTGCAACTTAAAAAACAAACCCCAACTCTCTAATGGGTTAAATAATGGTTAATACAGTTTTCTTATATAAGGTTCGACCGTTCTTTTATCTTTTGTTAATTAGCTTGTGTGAGTAAAAGTGCCTTGAATTGATTGTAGTCACCAACTAAACTGTGTCAGTCTCTCAGGCTGAAAACCCCCCTTTTCCCATTAGAATTAGGATTTAGACTGACATAGGTTTAACATAGGTTTAGAATAGAATCGAATTAACATAGAATAGATAACCAAGATATTAATTAAATTGATAGATTTAACCTCACTTCAAGTGTTCGACACCCTACTTACCACGAAACTACTACCGATTCGGTACACTGCCCGTTAAAGTGTTGTTTTTGGTTTAGTCGGCAAAATATAAATTTAAAACTTGAAGCAATAAAATATACACCACAGAATGACACATCAATGAGACGGCGGTCGGATGTACTCGGGACATCTTGAGGCAAAGCAATTGCCTTGACCGGCTTAGTAAAACCCCTTGGGTCGTTCTAACTTTCGTTGTCATAGAGGGCGATGTCCTCTAATAATGCCCAGGATTCTTTGGCGTTTCGGTCATGAAGTTTACCAGTGGAAGATTGGTCAATGGTTCGTCTTGTGACGGGATTGACATGGTCATAAAAAAATTGGACTTGAAGCCAATGATCGATGCCATGATGAGGGACTTTTTGTAGTAAGTCCTTGAAACGAGTCCATGCTTCAGATAGGGATTCTCCATGATGTTGTTGGAACAACAGGATATCATTACAGAGTTTTGCGGTCCTTCCTGGTGGAAAAGATTGAGCAAGGAATCGGGTAGTAAGATCCTCCCATGTGGTGATGGATCCTGCTGGAAGACGTTCAAGCCAATTGCTAGCTTGATCGCGAAGGGAAAATTGAAATAAACGCAGGCGTTTTCTTTCCCTGTTTTCACTGTCAAGGTCAAGTGAGTCCACTAGTTTTAAGAAATCCTTAAGATGTTAGTTTGTATCCTTGGACCAAAGTCCGTGGAATGAGCATCCGTTTTGTACCAACCGAATGGTGTCGGGTCGAAGAGGTACCACGTTGTTCCCTACGGGGAGCTCGATGGTATTCATGTATCCCTCGTGGCTAGGTTTGGAATAGTCTCCTATAGTGCGGATAGGATTCTCGTCTCCCATGGTGGTTGACGAGAATGAGTTATGAAACAATTAACACAAAGAAAAGATAGACTACGAGAAAGCTAATATGCAGAAATTAAATTCTTACTTGAAAGGATTCAAGCAAGTAGAACTAAGCTAAACTATGATCAAAACCTAACTATTCCCCCGGCCAAAAGCGCGCCAAAAACTTGATGCTTTGTCCGTAATGGAATTCTAACAAGAAGTTTACAACTCCCTAGGCAGAGACCTAACTGTTGAATAAGTATTATCGGTACGACTCAGGGGGTAGTGTATATCCATCTCTAAGAATAGGTTGGAAGGCTTTGATCACTGGTCCTAAAACAGGAATTCAAAGAATGAGAGAAGATTATGTTTGAGTTTTTATATTTTATGAAAGTAGAAAATCATATGTAGAGAGGTATGGTTTAGTTTTAAAGCTATTAAACTAAAATACAAAACTAAGCTATTGGTGATAACAATATAATAAAAGATTATATTCATTTAATCATCATTACTCCCTAGGATTGCTTCTCCTAGAAGTTGGTGCTTTGTCACACTGTGATTGATAATGTAATTACATCCTAAGTCATGAAACAGAATTTACATAAACCCTTCATCGTTATTTACTATACCGTAAAGGCACTGGCGCAAGTAGAGGTAGTATAAAGAGATAACAAGGCCCCTAAGAGACTATTTAAATGCGATGAAGTATATTAAGAGTGGATCAACCATATTAGGAGGCAAGGTAGTACGATGACTATTACCCGATGGTATCCTTTCTACACAATCATGTTTCTCTAGACATATCAACAGCGATACAGACAAAAGCTGGTTTTCTAAAGCCTAACATGCATATCCATCACAAGAAGAAACATCACTAAGATCTACATTCTAGGTTTCATACAATCATAAATGAACACAATAGAAGGTTTAGCCAAGCATGTTAAAGATAAAGCAAGAACAAAAAAGAATCACACAGCAAGACATACTGAATGATTAAGATAGTCTTACTTGATTAAAACACGAATTAAAGGAAGAACAATAAGGTTTTGAGGCCCTAAAATCGTTCCTAACAGCTGCTAAACGAACTAGGGTTTGCCCATTTCTTTTACTCTAAAGTGACACACTTAAAACCCTAAAACGGATTTGTATATATAGATAAATCAATGTGATGGCGTCGCGTTTTAATCGTGACACCGTCATGAGTAGAATCTTCTAGATCTGCGTGCGATTCGGTGCGTGCTGACGCCGTCATGAAATGTTATGACGTCGTCACTAAATGGGTTGTGACGGCGTCGTGTAGAGTTGATGACGTCGTCTCTAGGCTCTATGAGCACAAATCTTCAAGAGTCTTGGTGTTGGTCTGTAATCTTGTCCGTTTCTTCTCCAAATGGGCCCAAGTCACGTGTATTTCCTCTCAATGCCTTCCAAATGCTAAATACCTGAAAAGAAACAATTAAGTACCTATTTTGGGCATAAATGCATGATTTAGGGGGTTAAACGACCCCAAAAAAGTGTATAAAATGACACCCCATCACTTGATCATCAGCTTCAACCTGTTTAAGCTCCTTCTCAGTGAGTTCATCGTTTTTTTGCTCATGAAAGGTTTCATTGACAAGAACTTCACGGTCTGCATCACCTAATTCAGGATCCATTCATTTGACATATGGACCATTCATAATGGAATTGTAGATTAACTTTTCGTTTGGTCTACTCTTTGTATAACAAAGAAGACGAGACGACCATGGAACATAGTTCTCTTTGTTAAGCATAGGAGGGCGGTTTTTAAAATCGGCTGCATAAATGTCTTGTTGAGTTGACATTGCAAGAGTGATGTGAAATGATAAGATAGGATCGTTTTAGTGATTAGTGATTATGATTTGCTTGATTAAAGTTAAAGAGATTAAGTCCATGGGATAGCACGGGATTTTACAAATCTATGACTAAAACCGGAAAAGAATAAGCTTTTACTGGATTTTACAGAGTCAAGAAGAAACCGTGAAATGATGATTGTTTGATGTTAATGTTTGTTGTTGTTGAATTAAGTGTTTGTTAAGTCCAAGTTTAAGTTATAGTCCTTGATAGATAATGGTCCAAGTTTGTTTGACACAGAGGTTTGTTAAGGTATAAAGTTTGTCCAAACCTCTGCCAAGAATGCCAAACTGCTAGCAAAAAAAATGTAGCAAACCGCCACCCTTTGGCAAACTGCTGCCAATACAGTTTAATCAAACCTCTACGTGTGAAGGCAAACCGCTACCATAGAATTTAATCAAACCGCTACTTAGGTAGACCAAACCGCTGTTTATATTAGACAAACTGCTACCAATGACAATTGATCAAACCGCTACGTGTTAAGCGACAAACCGCTGTCACAATAAACTTGGCAAACCGCTATGACATAAACCGCTGCCAAGGCAGTTTTTGTTAAACCGCTACCTAGACTATGTCAAACCGCTACCAAGCTTAAAATTTGACAGAGTAACGTTTAGTAAGGACCATGAAATATTAAACCGCTACACACCTGTAAAACAAACTGCTGCTTACAATAGTAAATCGATGCCTATATAAAATTCAAACTGACACTTAAACCTTGGCCAAACCGCCACCAGCAAGCTCACCAAATCGCTATGAGCCAAAATGTCACTTTCCAATAGTACAACTCGCTGTTGTTTTCTTTTCGTTTTGTTTTCTTTCCCACAAATGACTAGGAAACAAAAGCAAGTACTAAGCTTGAACTTTGGCTTATATTCGGCTAGTAAATTACACAAAATATTACACACTAATACCAAACCGCTACTTTGAATCTCCTTAAATAAATAAGCTTAAACAAACTCAAATAATCTAGATGAAGATTCGTTTAAGCAAGGATTAGGCACCAACATAGTCAAGAATACGAAAAGTATACTTGGAAGATCCAAAACAACAACAAAACCTTGAAACTTATAGGATTTCCGTGCGTTTTATACCAAAGTTTTCGAATAAAAGGAAAAACCAACTAACCTATGTTTGATTCTTTAATAAGCCGTTTGAAGCACACAATAAGCTAAAGAGCTGGTGCTTAAACACAAGTAAGAATCAAGACAAAAGAAAAACCACCAAGTCGTGACTTTTAGAAGAAACAAGGACGATTTTAAACAAAACAAAATAAGCTTGAATAAGCTAGAATAAGCAAACCACAAACACTAATAAACCGTGAACTCTTGATACCACATGATAGCCTTATCAAAATCACATACACACACGAAATTAAAAGAAAAAACTAGAGAGAGAGAGATGTTTAGAGAGAGAAATAACAAAAAGGAAAATGGCTACACATTAAGAGAAAACAAATAAGCAACACCCTCTCCACATAAGGAGAAGGCTTTATATAGTAGAGTACATGGGCCGACCTTGGGTTTAAGTGGGGTTCCAAGGCCGGGCTTGATATTTAATGGGCTTTAAAGCCCGTAACTTAGGCCCGATTAGATTATAGAATTTCCAGAAACATAAATTAAGCTAATACAAGGTTCGGGAATATTAATGACCATCACTTTACATAAAACTAGGTCTAACAGAACCTTGACCCGCATAATAATCTTGACTATCAAATAAGTTCTCCATATCCATATCAAAATTAATACGGTTAAGGGGAGAATACCCTTGATTTGGTTGCGGAGACAGAGATGGTGAATCATAAGACGGATGATACATTGCATTTGGTTAGTTGTTATACGGGGGAATGAATGGACAATTTTGATAAAATGGGTTATGGTTTTGTGGTGGTTGTGGTAGTTGTGATTGATAATGTAAAGTTTTGGGTTGAAACCGAACGAGTGGTTAGACACCGGATAATAGAAAGTTCGGTTCCGGTGTTAAATGTGGAATGCTTTCTTGAAGTCGGGATCTTGGGGTTTTGGTTTTTGGAGTTTTCTTATTAGACATTGTAAATTAAAATGAGAAGTATAAGAGAAAAGTGGTTTGAATTTGTGTAAAAAATGATGAAATGAATGGAGTATTTATAAAGTAAATGGTATAAATTTTAAAAAGTTATATAAGTTTTTTTTAAATTAATGCAACGGTAAGGTTTTTTTGTTTATAGTGTTTTATCGGTCGTATGCTCGACAGGCTCTCCTCTTTTGCCTTTGACCGACCCTGAGCGACCGGAAGCCCGCAGTGGTGGCGACTCGGTCAGCGCTCGGGCGACCCAACCGGTCGACCGACCACTGTGGGTAGCCTAAGGTCGTATGTACACGTAGAATAAGATTAAAACTTTCACCCAAAACTCGACCATAGTAAGAGCTCAGGTTAATAAGGTTAACCTGAACAATATTTTTCAACCCATATAACCCAACCCGCATAAACTTATTCTGGTTCAGGTCAGGTTGAGTTAGTCGGATTTTGGGTATCTTTGACACCCCTATTTGGGAGTAATTTTTATCAAGATGAGTGTTTATCTTTTAGGGACAGTTTGGTACGTGGGTTTATGATAGAAAATTAGAATTTAGACTAAAACATATTTTTTTTTTGTAAAGGGTTTTTTTACCGTGATAAAGTATATAAATTTATCAAAAGAAGTTCAAGCAATATGGCAAAGTACCATATTGACTTTTACAAGCAAATGCACCATATGTGCTTCGGATCAAAACAAATAGATTGACAAACCAATCTAAAAACAATGTTTGGTATAGTTGGGTTGGTATTCCGTACGGTACTCACTCTTTTATATTTTCTTTTTGTAAAACCCAATCACATGGGTTGCTTTTAACCAGTGTTGATATGAATGAGTTTTTCTTTTATAATTTAAAATTTTGTAGTTCATTTATAGCCACACATTATTTTTATTTAATTGGTTTTTATAAAAAAAATTCCATGTGATTTTTTTTACGTTTGATATCCTACACAAAAATTGATCAATTTTAATCAAGTTGAAGGACAATTTTGATTTTTATTCGTTAATTAGGTTACTTTATTTTGATACGAGACAAAATTGAGCAATTTTATTTCCTTAAAAAAAACCATTTTACAATTTTGGGTTGTATAAAAGATAATGTAGATTTTAAAAACTTAACAAATCATTTTATATCATCTGAAAATAAGAATAAGAATACATTTAACAACATTCCAAATAGTAACAAATAACTTTTATTAGAGTACTTTTTAAACTGCGAAAATTTTCGCAGTAACCGTTTGGGTTTCGTGTTATCTTGTAATAGCCCTGACAAAATGTATTTTTCGATATAACCTTTTGAATCGCGCTACATGAATAGCGATTTACATTTGCAAACGTGTCACTTTTTTAGTGGCTCGTAAGAAATTTTTTTTAAAAAAAATTAATAAAAATGTGAATCGCGCTTTGTATATAGCGATTTACTTTTTTGATTTTTTTTAAAAAATTTGGTAAATTAAAAAAAAAATTAAGTGGATCGCGCCCCTCCCATGGCGATTTACAATTTAATTTTTTTTTTTTTTTAAGTGGATCGCGCCCCCCCTAAGGCGATTTACAATTTTTTTTTTTTTCAATTATGGTGAGGTATAAATTTAGGGTTAGGGTTTATGGCATGTTTTGTTTATTGAAATTCAAGATCTCGGGCATTTTTGCGTACGTATTTGGATACTGAAATGTTTTATTTAAAATTGTTTATTTTGTTATCTGTGTAGTCTTTGATGAACTCTACTTAATGAATCAAAATTTACTAAAATTAGTTTTAATATGCATAAGATACGATGGTGCAAAGTGTGTCAGTTAGTCATTTAAAAAAAATTGAAAAAAATTTAAACCTATATTTTTGCAATTATAAAAGTTGTGTAGGTGATAATTGTCATTTTCATTCAACACGCATTAACAACTGTCATTCACTTGTTTTAATTAAGAAAGAGAGGAACAAAAATTGTACATTGAAAAGACATTGTTAATACATATTGAGTTACATGAATATTATTACAAATGATTCTTCAAATGTTGTTGTTGAACTTGTTTTTATTTTTCCGTTTCTGCATTTGATGTAGATAGCTTAGTGACTCATCTTGTTGTTTTTTAAGTTCTTCTGAAATGATACCTCCGAATGATTCTTCCTTTGATCTATTGTTGTGAATCAACATAGAGCTTTGATCTATCTTCGGACATGATACCTTGGTTTCCTCGTATTCAATGTGTTCTTGTTCTGCCCATTCAACCATTTGGTCGGAAGTGTAATCATTTTGTGTTTCCTGTCTTATAATGCCTTCATTTTCACTTGAATAGTCAGTTATGACATGGTTCATCATTTCTGCCAAGCTAGCATTTGGGAAAATGTATTTGTGTATAACAAAATTGACACCAATATGGTCAATGTAGATTTCCAATTTGTACTGCGCTGAACATATATCAAACATGACATGCATATCATAAGTTTGTTTCTCTTTCTAAGCATAACACGGTTCCTCTGAAAAATCCATTGAGTGGAATTTTTATAATAAAGAAGCATGAATGTTTGTAACCAAAAAAATTTAAAATCAAATAATGATTTCAGATCTGCTAGGTTCATACTTTGGAATGTTGATGGTTGAATGTTCCACCGTTGACCGTACATCGAGTTTATTCGTATACAATCTAATCGAGCACCAACTGACCACTATTATGAACCACAAAATTGAAAACGGTTTGCGTGTAGGGTGTATGAGGTTTTGATTTTAATGAAAACCTAAGTTCACCACCCCAAAAGCCAAAGTAATATCAACACTTTTATTCTTTCTTTTTCTGCATTTGATGTAGATATTTTTGAGTGATTCTCTATGTTTTTTTATTTAAGATTGCTTCAGAAATGACACCGTTCTAATGATGTTCGAAGAACCATCGTTTGAATCAACACCGTGCTTAAAATCTAAGGAGTATGAGCAACAAAAATCTGTATCTTTTCCCAGCAACTTTTTGCAATGTCAGAACAAAAACATTAAGTATGAATAATCATTCTTAAAGTTGTTTCAATACCTGAAATGCGTAGTTTGTTGGCAACATAAGTAAAGAATATTGAATTGTCTTGGTATTTCCATTTTAGATAGCTAACCATATCTTTAAAACCCATTTGTAGGAACGTAAATATTTCAGTAATGAACCAAGTTGTAGGTTTAGGGGTTAAGTTTAAATTCTCCCGTTGTTGGTTTACATCGAACTCGAAAGTAGTATTTGATGAAGTCGACATCTGGTGAAGTAAGAAAATGTTAATTGAAATGAATTTGTTGAAAATATAGAGTTGTATACTGGTATATATATAATAATTGCGAATGGTAAAGTTGAACCCATCATATTGTTTTTTCAATATATCAATTTTTTATTGTTACACACTAGAACAAGGACATTACATGCTACAAACAATTATTAAAAATTGTTTCTTAGTAACTAGACAAATAACTTTTTTTGCACAAGATGGTTTTCCTTGATTCTCCCTTTTGTTTGTCTCATCACGGAACAGCTCTGCAACGACGAGTGGGGATAGCTCCACCCGAGAGACGTACACATGTAGGCGGTTATGATGAGCATACATGAGTATCGTGTCCCGCTCATTGTAATAGCATCTTCGAAGGGTACAAAAGAACCTGAAATCAAGACTAAAAGTACGTTTTTTTATATAAAGAAACGTTGGGGAGTTTTTATCGTAACCCACATAGTTGGTTAAAATTAATTTAACTTGATTTGCTGAGAAGGTGTCGATATCTACCGGATCTATGGTAGCAATCATCTCATCAACAAATTCTCTATGAGGTGGACTAGTGAACCTTCCATAATGGTGTAGTAGGACCTTAAATGTCATTGTTTGAAAATAAATTGAATTAATGAATTAGTTTAATGTTGTTGTTGAAGTTGAACCACAATGTATGTGGTTTATATAGTGTTCACTGTTTTTCAATCATGACAATAAATGGCGTTTAATGCTAAGTGATGCATCTAGTGTCAGTGACTTGTCAAGTCAAGTATATATTTCTAGTGATTGTGTTGTCCAATATAACATTGGTTTGTCATATATATATGATAAATCGCGTACAATGCTACGTGATCCACTTAGTGTCAGGGACTTGTCAAGTCAATGTTTCTATTATCCAACTTTTCATTGATTTGTCAAATTCATGCCATAAATTGTCTACAATAATAATTTGTATACTGGTGTCTGTGACATGTCTAGTCATTGGTTTGTCATAAACATGTTTGTAGTTACTGTTCAATTTGTATAAATTGCAGTAGATATTATTGTCATTACCCCTTTAATTGTGTTGTTTACAATATTTATAGATACAATGTTTAATTAGTAATGCAGTGTTTATTGTATGTACATAAATAGTTTAATTGAAATTCAAATATATTACATCATTAAAATCACACATTTAAAATTTACAACAAACCAACAGAAAGCATAATAACATACAATTTTCTAGAACTCAAACGAGTTAAACCAACTATTTGAACCATTCGTGTTTATATCATCTAGATGTTGTGCATCATACTGCTGAGAGTTGTATTGTTCATACATTTGAGATGATTCTGTGTGATGTCCATTGTATGGTTGAGTGGTGTTTGCGAAATGTTGGTCGTAGGGTTGCGATGGGTATGGTGTTTCACAGTAAGGTTGTGATGGGTATGTGGTGTGACCGTATTGTTGTGATGTGTAATGGTTAATATTATGGAAAGTGTTGTCATACTGTTGAGTTGGGTTGTTGAAAGATGGTTGGTTGTTTTGTGTAAATTGTTGATCATTGTGTGTACGTATGTTGACAGGCGGTTGAACGACAAAGGGTTGACCGCATTGATCACGTCTGTGTCCTGTTTGTGTGCATCTGGTACAACGTATAATTCTTGGCTCCTCTCCTTGAGATTTTATACGGTTTGTATTTTTAGGACGTCCAGGTTGTGGGTTGTCCATGCGAGGAGGAATAGCTTTTTGAATATTCTCTGGAAATTCCCATTGTTGCATATTTCCAAGGGAATGAATTGACTCAGAATAAGTGCCTTGATATTTTAGTTTTTTAAATGGACACAATCTGTCAAACCCAAAAACCGTGTTATAGCTGTTACGTGACCACACGAAAGCCCTGAAAGTTGCCATTTACGACATCCACAAATGCCTGTTTGTAAGTTGACTTCCCGAATGTACTGACCGTCAGAAACTTCGTATTGATATGCGTTAACACCTTTAACAACCCATGTCGCACTTTTCATCCCTTTTTTTGCCACTTTGTTTGCTGCCCAATCAGTTATTTCATACGTCATATTTGCTTCAATAGTAGATAAACAAGAATGAATATAGAAGTTGTTATCAACGAAAAAATAGTTGTATATTATGTTTTCAAAGAATAATACATGCAGTTGTCGACGTTTATAGTACCATTCTTGCACCATCGCACGGTACGTCTCCGCTAACTTTAACACGGGCTCTTTTCTATATATTACACTACAAGCATTGACAGACTCCACACTATTTGATGTCATATAATTGTAACAAACTAGAGGGCAATGCGCTCGTGATCATCTTTGAGGACCAGCTCTACAAAGCTTTTCATGTGCATCAGGCTGAACAATTTGTAGTGTGTTCATGTTCGTTGCATAGTCTTCTCGTGTATATGCCTTGCATATTTTCCAGAATAAACCTTTTCTTTTTTTGTTTTTCAATCCTAGGTTCATCATAAGATGACGACAACATACAGCATGAAAGGCTAAAGGGAATTCTTTTTCTACTGCCAAAGCTATAGCAGCATGCCTATCAGATATGAATAGCAAATTAGGATTATCACCAATGCATTCTTTGAGTACGGATATCCACTATGACCAACATGGACTTGTTTCCCCTTTGCATATACCAAATGCAATCGGCACAATCTGATTGTTTCCATCCATGGCCACATCTACCAGATTTGTTCCCTTGTATAAACCCTTTAAATGCGCAACATCAATCATAAGCACGGGGCGTAGATAATTGAGGAACGTATGAATCCGTAATAAAAGATTATAAACATACTTTTATGATGTAATATAATTATATTATTTAGATTTTGTGAGCAACACTTACCGAAGCACCAATGGCAATGAATAACATCTCGACAACTTCGTTATCGTCTGTTTTGATACGTGTTACTATCCCTTCATTTTTTTCTAGGTTATAACAATAATACTGGAGCATTTCAAATGCTTCGTATGGTGAACCCCTCACCTGTTGTATACCATAGTGCTTCCCTTTCATTGCCTGTTGGTAAGAAATATGTATTTTATATTCTGATAGAATATCTTGTAGTATATCTTTTCCTCTTAAAACCCGTGACCTATCTTGTAATTTTGGAGTAAGAAGGTGACCAATGACTTTTTTTTTGCATTTCGATGGTTAGGATATGTTTGAGTCTTGGAACAAGTGTGAACATCATTAAGATATGTAATGTAATATTTCTTTGTATTATCCCACAAGCTCGCCCGGAGATACCAATCACATTCAGTAAAATGATAGCATTTTGAGTAACATCTTTCCGGGGCTGATCTGTCTGTTAAAAATTGGAAACCTTCGCTTAAAGCTTTCAACCTAACAGCCAAGATCAAAGATTCTTTGTTGTCAAAAATCTTACCCTTTTGAACTTCTGATTGTTGACTATACTGCTTTGAAATATTAGGTTTTGCCTTGTAAACTGGTGTCTCCGGAATGTCAGGCTCAAATGACATGAACTTTTGCCATTTATGGATTTTGTTTTAGGGGTTTTCATTAACCACATCATCTGTGTTATATTCGTTTGATCTGAAGTCAAATGAGGATTCAGGATTTGAAAAATGTGGCTCATTTTGCAAGTGTAGGGAGTCGTTGATATGAAAATCATTTTGGCCTAAATCAAAAGATATACCATTGTTTAAAAAGACGTATTGTTATAACTATTATTCAAATGAGACGATGGTATTTCTTGATTAGATGGGCCTTCATTTTCTAAAGTTGTTGATTCAAAAAAATTAAAGAACATGTTTTTTTTTATTGTTTTTCTGTTTAGAAACAAACAAATGTGCAAATTCATCATTGGAGTTACAAGCACACCCGACAAAAAATTGTACCTCAGCGTCGTCTGTGATATCAACAGCAAAGTCAAATGATGAGAGCTTAAACGATACGTTTATCACAGCATTTGCTTCCAACTTGAATTTCTGCATCACCATTTCATGTAACATTGAGCATGTCAAATCTTGTGACAGTATGAAACCTCGTTGGGTTTCATTAAAATGAATTAAGCACTTGAAGTTTTTTATATTTGACGCCATTTTTCTTAAGGTTGAGTTTAGGATGTTATGAATACATATTTGTTTCAAGAATTATATGTCTATATTAAAAAATATAGATCGTGCAAAGTTAAGCGTGATCTACTCTATGTCAGAGAGTTGTCCTATCAACGCTTTTAAATAAAAGTTAAAAAATGTAGATCGCGCAAAGTTAAGCGTGATCTACTTAATGTTAGAGAGTTGTCATATCAACGCTTTTAAATAAAAGTTAAAAAATGTAGATCGCGCAAAGTTAAGCGTGATCTACTCAATGTCAGAGAGTTGTCCTATCAATGGTTTTAAATAAAAATTAAAAATGTAGATCGCTCAAAGTTAAGCGTGATCTACTCAATGTCAGAGAGTTGTCCTATCAATGTTTTATCAATGCTTTTAAATAAAAGTTAAAAAATGTAGATCGCTCAAAGTTAAGCGTGGACTACTCAATGTCATAGAATTGTCCTATCAATGCTTTTAAATATTATATGTAATGCTGTATTTATACCCGGTAAAATTAATCTTAGATCCATAATCAGTAAAATTTCTAAACAATGTCTAACAATATACCATTTGATATTCAATTGGCTATCATGAATAGACTTCCAGTGAAATCATTACTCCAATTTTGTTCAGTTTCAAAGTTGTGGAGGTATTCCATAGACTGTTCTGACTTTGTTCGTGAATATGGTTTTTGTGAGAGCAATAATTATTGTTTATATTTAACCTTTAAGCAAAATTATGAAGGTTTTATATGCTCGGTAGATGAAAATTTAGCACTCTCACCTGTCGTTTCCAATTAAAATTTTTTTAATCTTACACCATTTGCTACATGTGAAGGTGTATGGTGTTTTTCATATTTGGAAAACTCAATGCTTTTAATTTGGAACCTATCACTTAAAAAATTGGTTCGTATTTTAGTCCCGAATTACTTGTTAGAAGCTGACTCACCTAAAATGTTATTTGGTTTTGGTGTCCATCCTGTCACGCTAGACCCAACAATTTTGAAGATAAATTATCCCTATTATGGTCAAGGTCCATGGTATGTGTCAGTGTTTACATTAAGTTCTAGAACTTGGTATAAACTTGAGAGTTACTGTTTGCCACGTGAATCTATAAGAATTAAACGGACAGGTCAAGCCGTTGTTGGTGGAAAAATATTTTGGGTTGGTTCAGAGAAGTTTTATGATGATGATGGTATTTCATACAAACTTTACATGTTAGTTTCATTTGATTTGATTACTCACCAATTTCAGGTAATAGACATGCCTGAAGAGATGCTAGTCGGCCAATATTTACCACCTTACTATATTTCCCAGCTTGGAGACTGTATTATAATATCTGGTAGTTTTAAGTTTGTTGACTTTAGTATTATATATGCATGGGAGCTACAAGTTGATGATGGTGAAGTTTCATGGTACAGATAACTATTCACCCTTTCATACCCAATTGAGCATGATCTTAAATTAATTGGATTTACTAAAGATAATCAACCAATAGTTGAAGCTTCATTTGTCTAACAACTGCACCAGTCGCTATAAGTGTTCAATCCAACCTTTCAAATTTTTCAAAACCTTGTTGTCAAATCTAACCATGGATCAATCTTCATTAGCCCCTACAAGGAATCATTAATTCTTCTTACTGTTTAATAACTAGTGTAGGTTGTTTTATCTATTTAATTTTTAAATTAACATGCATTGTCTAAGTGTTTTGTTTGTAATGTATTTATGACACCTACCCCTCTTATTAAATAACAACCAATTGGTTCTACCTATAAAAGCATCTATTATCGTCAATAACATGTTAACTTATCAAACACACACACACACACACTCTTAATACGAAGATGGTGCCGTATGAAGAGTTTGCAAGTAAATGTGGAGCCAGAAATGTTGTTCTACGAGAATCGTATCAATCCAAAACCCATGGCAAACTATACTATACATGTCCAAACTCCAATGTAAATAATCAATATTTTTTTGTCTATTATACGAAATTATATAGTTACTTGTTAATAATTAAATTTTGTAATAATGAACAGCCACGCTAAAATTTCTATGGATGTAAATTTTTCTTATGGAAAGAAGAATGAGTTGGTCTGCTAATCAATTCTCTTGGAGGTTCATCTACAACAACTTTTTTTCAAGCAACTTCACCGAGTCCAAGTTTGTCTCCAACACCATCCACAACTCCAATCTATTATGGGGGATCTTCAACCAATACAGAGTGCTCAAACTGCAAGCACCTGCTTGGAAGGATAAAGGTACTACAGGTGACATTAGAAATGTATAGGCATCCGGAACAACACACACTTAATTCAGCCGCACTACTTCACGGTCTTAACAATGACATAGAAAAACTTGGTTTGGAATAGTGTGTAACTTGGAAGTTAATTTGTATGATATTGTATCATTTCTCTATTATGAAAGTGACTAATGTAAGAACTTGTCAGGCTATAATAAATTGAAAGTGTTTCCGTAAAAGATTACAATTTAAAGAATAATAATACTTGTCTTGGCCAAAACGGGTACAATAAATGTAACCACTTGTATACACACTTTTTCTTTCTATATTGTTCCTCTATATATATATGACTTTGTTACTTAATTTACACAATTCTATTTTCATTGAGTTGTCTTATTTGTTACAGAAAAAAACATTTGTGTTGTCCAACTCTTTTAATTTTTCCAAAATTTTCCCTTATAAATAGCCCTCACCATTTCCTCAATTTGTCACACAACTTCTTATTCCAACTCTCTCAAATGGATTATAATTTCAATAACGAAAATGAACCATGGGAATTCAGTCTAGATATAGATGATTCTGATCTTCAGTTAACACCCATTGTGCGTTCCTCAACCTCAAACCCAGTTAGGATAATACCCGGTCCTGCGGGTCTTGTTCAGCGAGCCAAGCTACTTAAAGAAAATGTATTTATTCTTGATCCGGATGGGGCTTTAATGTCGACACAAGAATATATGCAGAAAGTTGTTGAGGATGTGGGTGAGGATGCTAATTTTAACAGTGAGGCGTAGGTTAGCGCCACTAACTATGTGAATGCATTTGGTGGCACTGTAACTGGATGTTTGGGAGACATTGACAACTTTCTTAAATGGGGAAATCTGAAACAAGTTGTTGTAATCGTCAAGTCTTGTTCTCCGAATGCTCTTAGAGATTTAAATGTGACTCTGAAAGATATATCGGGTACAGTACCTGGAACAATAAACTACAAAGTCCTTGACGTGGGTGGTTATGGAAAGGATATTACTGTAGGAGCTGCTATGATACTTGCTAATGTCTCAGTTTTTACTCCTAAACCATCAAAGCATTACCTTAACATTACAAAAAGAAATGTGGTTGAGGTTTTCCGTAAGGATACAGTTCTTGGAAGTGGCAGTGGTTAACCTTAACATTATTATGTAATGTTTTTTATTATTTATGTAATGTTTTTATTATATATGTAATGTTTTTATGACACCTAGCCCTCTTATGAAATAACAAGCAATTGATTCTCCCTATAAAAGCATCTATTATCGTCAATAACATGTTAACTTATCAAACACACACACACTATTAATATGAAGATGGTGCCAAAACCCGTGGCAAACTATATTGGGTGATAAAACCTTTGTTAGAGACTTGTCAACTCAAAGATTATATATTGTCATTGAATTGACAACTCATGTAAATCGCTACAAATACAAGGTGATCTAGTCCATGTCATTGACTTGTCAAATCATGTAACATAATTTTTAAATCATGTGTATATATTATATATAACTTGTCGGTACCTTCATAAGAAATTCAAAGAAATCAACGGACGAATATTACCCAAAAAACAAACATATCAACGGACGTATATTCAAAGAAATTCAAAGTAATATACAATATTATTTCACTCAAAGTGTTACGATTTCAACATTCAACACATACAAAATTCAAAATTAATCATAACCACATTCTCTAGTATCCTCATGTCACACCCCCAAATTTTAATGCAACGGAAGACTGGGAATGGGGATTGTAACTTCCTGGCGTGAAGAGGACTTGATACGAGAGATAGACCTCTACATGCCAATATACCAATGCAGACTCCATATATTCTGTAAGGTAGAGCACCTGAGAAAAACATTGCTAAAGTGTCAACATAAAGTTGGTGAGTTCATAGGTTTTGTTGTTTAAGGATAAGGATGAACCACAAGATTTATAACCATAGCATAAAATATAGTAATCCTATATATCACAATGAAAAGTATTTACTATTGTCTAAGCTCATGACACCGAAGCGTTAACAAGTATCATCGTAGATAAGCCCATGCAGATGTTCAACCCGCGACATCCGTAACTGACTCAAATGAAACTGTGTTTGCTTAACTAATGTCAGTCCAAGACAAAGACAGGGATGTCAATCCCGATAGATCTATCCATAACATTCGCGCTTACGAGTAATTAACGGTTCATGATAAATTGGGCAACTATAGCAATATGGGTTGAATAGGGACTTAGACCCAATAGTAAATCAGCCAATCAACATCATTCCAGGCTGGATACGGACGCGTGGTGCCATCTAATGTTCCAATGACGTGTTGGTCCGTCGGTATGATAAATCGGTTATTTTTCGGATGTACACTTATTGTACTCGTATAGGCCACTGTCCAGTTGAATCTGCTTCCTCCTCTAAGCAATAACTCCATCCACGGTTCATTTGCTGTTTCAACATTTTTACCAAAATAAATGATGTTTTTGGCTAACAGTTATATAAAATTTTTCTTTATTAACTTGTTATAAATAACTCACTCTCCAGTCAACATCCATTATAGGGGTGTCATGTGGAAGTCTGTGCATGTCAGGCATACAGAAATGAGGGGGACCAATTGTTGCCAAAAACTAACCGGAACTATATAACCTTTCATATAACAATCCAAGTAAATCTGATAGGGGGAATTTAGAAAGGCCGGTAAGTTAACATAATTTCTTCTCCGCACCTAATCAACCAAGTTAATAACCAATATTAGTACACATACTTTCATTAGTTTATTTATTATTTTATATACAAGATTAGCAATTACCTTTGAAGGGTCCACGTTCTCATACATTAAGAAAATTACAAGTAATTAGGAACATAAATACGTAACGTTTTTTTCTTCTACTATTGTCATCTCAAAAAGCACCCCCAAGATTCAAGGCGATTTATTAGCCTTATTACCTTATTTTGTTTTATTAACCACGTTCCTTGGGTAAATTTAGTTGGAGGTTGTTCCATGAATGGAGTCTAGTTTATACTTGCTAGGAAAACTGTTCCCTTCTTCTTCGTTTGGAATATTCTAAAAAACAACAATTAATAAAAATTTATTACTTCATGATGGTTATTACATATAATATTTTCGTATATAAAAATTGGCATTACCTGAAAATATGCCTTCAACATCAATGGTCTCAATAGTGGTTTGCAAATTTTGCCTACCCATATGAGATGGCTACCGACCAAACGAATAGTAAGAACCAGGCTGCGACGATGTATCGGGTTGCCATATAATGAGTGGGGGACCGACTGCGACGGACATCGGTTTTGCCAACAGATGAACCAGGTTGGGACGGCATTGGGGTTTGGAAATTCGGTGGCGTACCCATATTGAAATATGAGCTATTTACATGTCCCTGGAATGAAGACGCCCACCTGTGAACACCCATAAATACAAAATTTATTATTTACGTACAAGCCTATATTTGATGTACAGAAATTATACGGCGTGCTTTGGAATTAAGTATAATCGCTCAACCAATAATGGTGATCAGCAATATCGGTTCTTTAATTTCTTGTAGCACCGGTGAAACATTCATTCTCCTCCCTAAAATTTACGCATTTCTTCCTTAAATGTTATCAAATCTTCTTTAGTTCGTTCAATTCTCTTTTTTGTGTAGGTTAATCGCGATACTTCGGTAAATATCGGATGTAATTTATACATATTTGACGGCTTAAATCATACGGTACACGTTTCAATTGACCAATAATAGCGTCAAAAGTTATGCCCTTACTAGAAAGCCACTAGTCCGGATCGAGCTCATTTCGTCTGGTTCAATCTCGCAGCAGGCATATTTTCTCTTTTTTTAAAAAGGAAATTAATTATTAAATAAATTACATAATCAACTTAATAAACTATTAAATTAAATAAAACTCACTTCAAAAAAAGAAATAACCATTGGTCCCAAAAACCTTCCCTTTTTCTTATTACAAGCAGCAACTCTAGGATACCAATTGTAACGATCAAAATACCTAATCGCAGTTACTCGGTAAGACTCCAATATCAAAGTCTAAAAAAAATACATTGTTTCAATTATTTTACATTATACATATAACTTAAATGGCCAATTAAAAATTATAAACTTATTTTTGACATACCTTGAATGCCCAAGTATATCCAAAGATTGAATACTTTTTGGAATCATCTTCATCTGTAGGCTCATCGACATACAAGGGCGACCAACGTTTGACGTTTGCATTCCTAAGTTGGGAGTACAATGTTGGCCACACATATGAACCCCAAGGATATTTGTCCCAAGCTACTCTATCATTAGCTAATCTTAACATCCAGTCAGGGACAACACGTTTACTCTCCACACCTAATATAACAAGCTGCAATATGCCTAGACAACAAAGGCCAACAACATCGTCGTCGTATAATTGAGCAAATGACTCGTCAAGAATCAAATTTGCGATGTCGTTGCCTGTAATAGGTTGCCCATCTAAATATGACGGAAACACCCGTCGCCTAAAAGGAATACGCTGTTTGGTGTCATACTCAGCCCAATTCTGGACCCCAAACCTTAACCCAGTTACTAGGCAGAATTCTTCTCTCCCAAATGGTATACTAAAATCTTTATTTATATGGTAATACAATGGAACATTTTCATCATAAATTTGCCGCCCTAACATAAAATGTATTAATATACAATTCTCTATAAAATCAGTTTGATCTAATACCCAACCAAAACAGGATTGTCTAAACAGTGCTTCCCGATCAGTGCCACTAATTATTGTTTTAATTGTTTTAAGCAACTTTAACTTACTTCTACATGTAACAAGAACACGGGGTACCTAAATAAACAAATAAATAAATAACCATATATTACTACACATATATACATCAGATAATAAAATAGTCAAATGATACAAAATAAAAATACTATACCTCGTAACCGGTCAAATTCATTTTATAATAAACAAGTAAGCCACGAAATCACCAACAACAAAAACCCTTTAAAAGAATACCGCACCAACACCAACTTTGCTCTACCCGCAAACGGTAACAATCAACAATAAAAAACCTCAAACAATTAAACCTTCAAAGAGAAACAATGAAAAACCTCAACTTCTGTTTCTTATGAACTAAATTAAGAGAAACATATTATCACTATATAATCATATAGTCTGTATTCAAATTCATAAGTGACAAAATATGACAGTGATATATCATTTCATCATACTGTGCATTACTATTCATCTGAAAAACCCTACTATGCGTTACTATTCATCTGCAAAACCTTAAAAGACAAAAAAAAACAAAGTAAATCGCCATCCCTGATGCGCGATCTACATAAAAAAATTGAATCGCTATTGATGTCGCGCGATCTACATAAAAAAAATTTAAGACTCGTTTTTTGCGAAATTTACAAAAGTTTTAAAAATAAATAAATAAATAAATAAAAAATGTAAATCGCTATGCTTATGGCGCAATCCATATTTTTTTTATTTACAAAAGTTTTTTAAAAAAAAACAAAAAATGTAAATTGCTATGCTTGTGGTGCGATCCACATAAAAAAAATTTTAATTATTCTCACGAGCCAATAAGAAGGTGACACGTACGAAAATGTAAATCGCTATCCCCCAAGCGCGATTCAAAATGTCATATTAAAAAAAAAATTGTCATAGTTGTTTCTAGATCACACCATTCCCAATCGGTTACCGCCTCATTCTATCTATAATCCCTCAAAACAACAAATAGTCCACTAAGCCACTTAAAATATTTGATCACGATAATATTCGGTCCACTATCCCATTTCATCGACAAGTTTGTTTAACAGCTTCTACATCAAATTCGCATGCTCTGTTCTTATATCATATTCACATGCACTCCTCCCATATTTTACATAAATCATCAGCATGATATAAGTGAGGGGGTTAAGAGGGTGAGTTATGAGTTTGCAGCTTATCTATTAATGTTTCAGTTACGAGTTTAGTTCGGGTTGTAGTTCGCGTTTGGGTTCCGTTCGAGTTCGTGGTCGGGTTAAAGGTGTTGGTTCGCTGATGCTTTATAGTTCGTGGTAGGGTTGAATTCTTGGTTTGTCTATGCGTGTGCGCGTGGGTTCAGTTCCAGTTCTTGTGTTGACGTTTGGTTCGAGTCAAACAGAATTTGGTCACGTCTGCTCCGGTTTAAAGTTCGCTTTTTGGGGTTTAGATTCAGTGACCTATGGTATCGACGGTGTCCGCTTTCATTTACATTGCAGGATGGCGTCTTGGTATAACTTTATACCTACTATTCTTTGTGTAGTAGTATTAATATTAATCTTCCGTAAAACATGCAAGATTCTGGCTTCTAGTTATGATACTTGAGCAAGAAACCAAAATGTTAAGAAATGACTCAATCAAATGAATAAATTATAAGGGAACAAGATACTAGACAATCCTTACAACATCCACGTGAATGTGTCTGCAAGTTATGTGGTCATTTGTGTTATTTTCGAAAACAGCCCCTTAAGATTTACTGGATATAATTATTAGCCTTTAAGCTTTGCTAATTTACTTATATGCACCCTAATCATGTTAAAGAAATAATATATCTATCTATACTTCTATACTATTATATAAAGCATTTACAATATGGGTCCCATTAAAAATTAAGATAAGAATGTGCAATCTTGACCATCCATCTTATTTTAGAAAATCACATCATAGAGTGACATGTGTCACTTCTTAATTAAAAAAACACTTTTATTTTCAATTTGACATATCTTTTTACTCCCCCCGTCCCACATTAAGTGTCCACTTGACTTTTTCAAAGTCTTTTTTCTTCAACTTTGACTTTAATGATTTTTTCTTATGTTATATAATACTTGATGCAAGATATATGAATGGATAGAGTTTTGAATATATTTTTCGTTGGTATAATTTTCGTTCAATATTATATAACACAAACAAAAATATTTATGGTCAAAGTTGATGAAAAAAGACTTAAAAGATTCCATTATGGACACTTAATATGGGACGGAGGGAGTATCTATTTATTTTTTTATGATTTAATTTCACCGTATTTTTTAAAATTTCGTGATTTTTAATTCAACATCCATTTTGATATATTTTTATAAATTTTTAGCTTTTTACATTTTTAGTGGGTTTATTTTGAATTTTTTAACAACTTTAACTTTAATTTGAATACAAACTTGATTCGTAAAAGATATATACTTTTGAGGACAATGTTTGATGAGTAAAAGAGTGTGTGAGTCTTTATACAAACCAGAATGATGTTAATATGATGTTGCGGGAAAGTTACGGAAACCCAAACAAATGAATTCTCTAAGCGGGTAGGGAATTGCGAAGCGAGTTGGGTTAATAATTTTTATCACCGCCGCTATATGCGGGCATCCAACTAGTATAAAAAAAAGAAGGCAATGCAAAGTCATTATCAAATAATGACGTTGGAAAATTTTTTATTTTATCTAATTTTCAAAACAGCCCTTTTGTAGTTTCGATAGATGACACAAATGACCCTTAAGGTTTACTAGTTGACGGTATTGACCTTTTAAGATGTCAAGCTATTAAAACTTTTAATTAATTATTTAAGGTTATGTTTTATAGCTTATTTAAGTATGAATAGCAACATAAATTTCGACTAATATTGTTTCGAGATTAAAATAAATATGATGACCATAGTAAGTTACGTTACTAGTTTTAAGTGAGCAGGGTCGGTTTGTTTACTAGTATTATGACAAAAGAATTTATAAAAACTAATTTATATTTATCTGCGAATAATTATAAATTCTAAGTCGCGACTTTATTTTTATGTCGCATTTAGGAATTTCTAGACATTTTTCGACGTTTATTTCATTGACTTTTGTTGTATTGCTAAAAGGTGAGTTCATAGCCCATTTTCTATTTACTTGTTTTACAAACTCTACAGGGTGAGATTTCATGCTTACTTTTACTTTGGACGCAAGTATTTTTAAATTGTATGTTATCCAGATTATTGCCTGAATATTAATGTCTAAGTTACGGCATTTGCCATTTAAGTCCCCACCAATCATGAACCGTTAATTGTTATTTTAGTAAGGGCGAGTGTTATGGATAGATCTATCGGGACTGACAATCTCCACCTTGAATTTCTAGTCACAAGTTGACCATGGTGCATTTAACATTGTGAGGACAGTTAGGTTGTTGGCAAGCATCCTATATTTCTCTGGGGCACAAAACTAGTTAAGGTTTCGGGGTCATGAGCTTAGTGCTATAATACATGTTTTGGACTACTGAATTTGTTTCGTAGTCTACTATTACCTAATTCTTGTGGTCCACTACTGAACTGCTTTTTGTAATACTATACTTAATTTTTATAAACATTTGTTTGGTTTACTTAAACACTACTTTACTTATATAAAACTTATGAATTCACTCAACAATTTTGTTGACATTTTTAGCATGTTTATCTCAGGTTTTCAGGTATTCTGCTCGGAGGGAAGCCGCACGGACTGTAATTCGGAGACTCTTCATTTTTATACATTTGATAAAACTTGTTTTGAAAATACTATGTTTTGTAAAAACTTTCTCTTTTTACAATCGATGGAAACTTTATCCAAACTTTATGTCATGTTTGAAAATATTGTGTTTTATTAAAACTGTTGGGACTTGTTTGTCAACTCTGATGTTTTAACGTATCGAATGTGAAACATTTTGAAAATTTATTTTTTTAACGTCTCTTTTTGAGGTCGTTTTCTGTGACTTGTACTTCTTGTTCCATGACGTCGCACCCTAAATGTTACCTTTCCGCTGCAACCATATTTTGAGGGTGTGACAGATTGGTATCAGAGCTGAAGTCATAGAAAACTATGTCGTTTTCAAAACCTAGACTATGACTACTTTTCAAAATTCAGAGTCTCTCCTCTTGTTTTATCTGATATCCGTGCACGCGTACTTCCTGGCTACTTATATTTACTCTCTCGAGCAATACTAATAATATTATATAGACAATAATTATATTATACTTGATTTTATTTTCGATCTCTTACGCCTATCTTCAAGAGTATTGCTACTAATTTATGTAAGGGTAATTTATATAAATGTTGACTATTTTCGATCACTTATATCTACCTTTTAGAATGTCTCTATATTTTTATATAAATGTTGTTTATATGAATACTAAAACTCTTATAAAACATTGTGAATAACACAATGGTCTTTAAATTTTTCCCAAGACATTACATTGTGAGTGACATAATTGTCTCGCTTATTTTCAAGACGTTGTGAGTGATTCTCAAGACATTGTTAGCGATACAATGGTCTCTAAAGTTTCTCATGATTTTCTATAATACTCTTTTTGATAATATCGAAACTCAACTTAGTTTGTTGATCCTACCGGTTATTTTACTAATCGACTCCGAGTTTGAACACTCGCCTCATACTTCTGAAACGCGTACGTCATCACGTAACCCACTGTATAGAAACATGCTGGCTAATTGGAAAACTATTACTTTTTGTTGATGGATGTGCGTGTTAGTCTCTAGAAAACTAGCCATAAAATATTACATTGGCGTAGACGTCTAGGGAAACGCGAGTGTGTAGAAAGGATAACATCGGTAACAGTCTTCATGCTACCTTACCCCTAATATGATTGATCCATCTTAAGTGTCTTAATGCATGTAATGTACTCTTAGGGGCCTTGTAATAGTCTTCATACTACTCTACTTGTATGTTGCCTTGATGAAATATTACATAGAAGGTGGGTTCGTGCAATTCGTTCATGAATTAGGAAATACTTGCACATCGCATCACAAATGTGATATGTAGAATTGGATAGCTAGCAAGAAGTAGTGCATCCTAGGTAAATACGCTTCTTTGTATAACTGTTTATTAGAATTAGGGTGAGTAGTTAATTAGTTTAAAACAAACCAACCTTCAAACCCGAGATTTACTTGCTTTTATAAAATATAAAAATACAAAAATAATATTCTTTCAACCCCTAGACCTCAGTGAACATTCGATCCGGCCTTCACAGTGGTATTCCTATAGAGCGAGATAACAACCCCTGAGTCTAGCCTATACTACACTGCAATGATTAGGTGCAGTGCCTAGGAAATTATAAAACTTATTGTTGAAGCTTAATGAAGACCACATCAGTTTCTAAGACATAGCTTCCCATTTAGTGTAAGTACATTCGCTCTAGTGGATCTAGATTTTTTAAGTAAGAATCTAAATTTGCATTACTCTATCATTTGAGAGCAGCCAGATATCTTCCATAATGCAATTTCATAAGTATCATAGTACTCCTGTAATACTATTCAAATGATCATCACTTGAATTACTGGTATACTTGACCTGGTTATAAATTAAGGTCACACACATCATTACACACATAAGATCCCCAATATTCTTTGAGTATTCAAAATGAACAACAACTTTACCTCTTTTTTAAATAGAATTAAAAAGATGTCATTAGATTCTAGCTGGGCCGGAATCCCCCATATTTAAACTCTTAAGAATGTCGCCCTTATAATGTTTTTGACTTCAAAACAAATCCATATTGGTTCACATAATCTTAGTTTCGAACCATATCCAACAAGGCAACAACTAATGAAGTTAATGTCAAATCTTGACTTCAACATGTCATTAGTGGATCTGTTTATCTTGTTATCACTTCTAGTGATGATTAATTGGACCATCTATGTATAAACACAAGAGTACATATATACTATCGATCACACATACATCCATTAATTTCAAATCCACGATCTTACATGATATGGTCAAAAAAATGATGTCATTGTTTGGGAGCTTGCCTTAAGCTATATAATGACTTAACAAGCCTACAAATTTTGCTCTTTAGTATCGGAGCCATGAAACCGTCAGGTTGATTCAGGTATAATACTTTTTCTAAATCACCATTTAGAAATGTAATTTTCACATCCATTTGATGAACTTTCCAATTTCTTAAAGCGGCAACATCAAGTATCATCTTAACTAGGGTTATTCGCGTAGAATAAATATCAAAGTAATATAGACCTTCTGGTTGTCTAAATCCTTTGATTGCCAATCTTGCTTTGTACTTATCAATGGTGTCATCGGCTTTTATATTCTTCTTGAAGATTCATTTATAGCCTAGTGGTTTACAACCCGAAAGTAAATCCACGAGCTCTCAAGTATGATTTTATAAAATAGAATATATTTCACTTTTAATGGCTTCTTTCCATTAAGCCATTCCAAGAAAATTACCGCTTCTCGATAAGAAGTAGGTTCATTTTCAACCATAAAACAAACAAAATCGGGTCCAAATGATTTCTCGGATCTTGCCCTTTTGCTTCTTCTAGGTTCAACCTCTTCTTTCTTGGGTTGATCTTGTCTTCGAGATCATTATCATCTCGTTGTCTCTGATCTTGGACAACTTTATCATCTATTCAAGATGATCTTCCAATTTCCTTCGTTAATAAGGAAATATATTTTCAAAAAAGGAAGCACTTTTCTATTCCACTATCTTATCCTTGTGTATATCAACATACATAAAGAAACCATAAGTAATAATACTGTTATATGAAATTCACAGTTTCCGTTCAAATCTTTTGAACCTTAGGGTTCAATACAGATATCTTAGCTAGATATCCCCCGCACATTTGTAAATACTTATAAGACGGTTTTCTTCTCATCTATAGTTTATAAGAACTATCTTATTTTCTTTACAATAGATTTTATCTAAAAGATAAGTAGCCGATATAATCGCTTTCTCCCACATGCCATGGCTTAAACCAGGACTTAAGAACATAGCATTAACTATATCTTCTAAAGCACGGTTCTTTTCTTTCAATAATTATATTGTTGGAGTATAAAAAGCAATAAATTTGTGTCTTATTCTAAGTTTAGCATATAAATTTAGAAATAGAGACAAACATTCACCTTCGATATGACTTTGAACCACCTTATTTTCAATAATAAGTTGATTCTCAACTTATTTATATAGAACAATCTTGTCTATATCCTTACTCTTAAGTAAGCATAAATAGCAATATTTTATACCACCATCAACAAATATGATGAAGTACTCGTTATTCGCTACCTTAGTAGGTATCAATTCCAAATCACATAAAACCATGTGAATCATATCAAGGGGTTTGGTTATTTTCCGTTCAACCGTGAGAAAAGACAATATTGTCAATTTGGCTTCAACACAAGTTTTAATTTTGTAGTCCGTGTCAATACAAAAGTGGGTACCCAATTTAGATTAATTAGACAACATATTGAATTAAAATTTAAAACATGTCCGAGTCAGCCATGCTATTCATTTAAAGAATCAAATAAGCTGAATTCATACTCATTTTACTAAAATGACCATTAGAAAATACCTCCAGCTTAAACATTTTTAAAGGCGTAACCCGTACGGACTCAAATTATGTTATTCGTTAACTCAATTTTATATGATTCAAATATAAGATGAAAGCCAAAATTCATTAAGCAACCTTCCGGACAAAAGATTCTTACGGAATCTTTGGCACGTAGTGTTGGTTAACTTAGACTCTTTTCCAGATGTGAATCACATCTCATTTTCTCCTAATATTAGCAGTTGGAGAGTTGCCCAAAAACCGTTCTCTCCATTCTCAACTGCTTTGAAAGAGTTAATCAAACTCTTATCACCATTATCTAGGGTCAGATTCCCTTATGGCCTCAGTTTACATGTCATTTAGACCATATAACACATAGTTATGGCACATAAGGTTTCTAAATGCTTCAAAGCATCTATCATACACGTAACTCGAGTATCGGTCTCCCTTTTAACAAGTTCGGGAGCAAATCCTTTAGATGTCACTCGTGACATTCTAAATATTTTGTTAATACGAGGTCTCATGATTAGTTTGAAACTAATTTTGGTACTGTTAACAACATGCTTAATCACATAGTGTTTCTCAATAAAAAACGATATTAATTCATCTTTTGTTTAAAACATTAATGTCTTTTAAGATCCGTTATATAAAACTGCTATAAAAGGAGTCTTTCGATTAAAACAATTAAACAATAACACCTATTACATACTGTTTTAACAAAACACATATGTAATATGATGTTGTCAATATTCATTAAGATGATCTTAATAGATCTGTTTCACATGATCTATTTCTACAACGTAACTCAACAAGGTTTCAGTAGATCTACTAATGACAAAAATAATCAGTAGTGGGCAGGAAATTCAAACAACCCTGGTGTTGATGCATGTAGACTGTCCAGATGATGGCCTGAAGAAAAGCATTCTTTCACAACAGCTGTGAATATGCCAATCACGTGTCACTGCAAGACTCAAGACAGTACGAATAGTAGCCAGTTTGACGACCGGGCTAAAGGTCTCATCACAATCAATCCCTTGCTGTTGACTGCGACCATTCGCAACCAATCGAGCTTTATACCTGCTCAAGACCATCTGCATTAAACTTATGCTTGAAAAGCCACATAGATCAAAACAATAGTATATTAGTGGACGTGGCACAGTGCCCATCGTTCCATTAGAAATCAAAGCCATTATATTCATTCTAACCCTTGCCTTTGCCAATTTGGTCTCAAGAGCCTGTAATGAGTAGCGAGGAAGAGGTTGAAGTAGTTGGTGGCATGACAATTCTTAGCGCAAGATGGTTTTGAAATTCTGGCTTTTGCACGGGTGACCATATGATGAGTATTGGTAGTTAGGGCGTTCCCATAAGAAGTAGCAGCAGGTGAGGTGATATGGGTATTCGATGTTGAGCTTGGTGTAGTGGGCTCATAAGTTGAAGATAAAGGAGGGATCGGCATTTGTTGGTGGGTTGCTGGAGTACGTGGGGTAAGGGGTGGTGTGGGGATTGCGTTAGTTGGGCGATTGGGTAGGGCTCATGTGAGTAGGAGATGGAGGCATGGCAGTTGGGGGAGGTAATCGGTGATTCTTAGGATGAGTAGTTTGGGACGTATAGGTGTTGTGAGGGGGTAGCAAGAAATCATAGGATGGGGGCGTGTCGGCCATCATGGACCCAAAAGGGAATTGGTCTTCATCAAAGATGACATGTCGGGAGATTATGATTTGTTGGTTGAAGGTCAAGGCAACGGTACCCTCAATGTAGAGCAGGGATAACAAGAAAGACACACGTTGTGGAACCTAGGTTGAAGTTTATGATCAAAGAAAATGTGTGGATAACAAAGGCATCCAAACACTCGTAAATGATTCATTTGTGGTGGGTTTGTATGAAAGCTTAGTGAACGGTATCTCATTATTTGATGGCAGTAGATGGAAGGATATTTAAAAGGTGAGCGCATGTTTAGGGGGGGGGTTCACCCAATATGATAGAGGTATGTATGCTTGAAACAGTAAGGTGCGGGAATGTTGTTAAGGGTGCGTAGCATACGTTCGGATTTCCATTTTGTTGAGAGGTTTTGGGACAAGAGAACCGAAACTGCATGCCATTTTGGCGAAAAAGGTTGTGAAATCGGGTATTATCATACTCACCTCCATGGTCACATTGCAAAGCCTTAATATCCAACATGAAACTTGTTGTTCACATCTGCGGCGAAAGTACAAAGGTATGAACAAGTCGGATTATGAAGCAAAGGATACACCCAAACATAATGCGAGATGTGATAAAAAAAAAATAGCATAATATCTTTATGCACTTTCTCATTTGAGATGGCGGGGATGTCACAAATCAGAGTGAATATTATCAAATAAAGACCCAACATTCGACTCGGAACTGTTAAAAGGATAGCACTAGTGTGTTTGCCTAATTGACAAAAGCATGACACAAGCAGTGCATACTTGTTTTAGTATCATGGTAATAACTAGAAAGACTCTAAACGACGAAACACATCTTCACTCGGGTGTCCAATGCATCTGTGCCACGTGGTGGGGCTCAATGAAAGCAAAGCAAAGGTTGTGGTAGAGGATGGTTGTTGAGTGACAGGGTATAGATCACCGGTACTATCACAGCGGAGAAGAAGCCGGCGGGTCTGGTAATCCTTCACAGAAAATCCATAAGCATCAAAATCAACAGACACATTATTGTCACGAGTGAATTGTCGAACCGAAATCAAATTTTTAATTATATTAGGTGTGACAAGAACATGATGAAGGTGAAGGGGTTTATGTGGTGTATGCACAAGGCTATGGCCCGTGTGAGTCACGGGTATGGGTTGGCCGTTGCCAACAAATACAGATTTATACAAGCTTGGATTGCTAAATACATGTGTTCTCGGCTAGATGAGAGGACGCCCCAGTATCCATGTTCCAATTTGGTTCTTGTAGAGTCATCGTTTGGAACGCTTGTGGATACGAGTATGGATGGGCCTGCTGGATTGGTATTTGGGCTGGCTGGGGCTGCACTTGGGCCGGCTGAATTGGCACAGAAGACACCAAATTAGCTTGAGGGTGTGTCATGTATGATGCGGGCTGAGCAGGTGATGGACAATAGTGTCCAAGTCCAGACTGAAGATAAACATAACCCAAATTGTTGGGCTGGGCCGAGTATAGGGGTATAGGGTGTGAAATGGATTCGGCCATGTTGGACTGTTGGAAGTTAACAAAGCCCATGTTGGGTGTAAATGGATATGATCCATTAAAGTAGCTTGATAATGCAACATTATACTGATTGGTAACACCTTGAGACGTGTGAACAGCAGGTAGACCAATTGTGTTATTATAACTTGTCATGATGTGCGCTTAGAAGAAAAGTAATACGACAACAATTAAGCATGCAATATGAAAAGGAAATAATGCAAGCAAATGATAGCAGCAGCAGGCAAGCAAAGACAGAAAAAAAATGCAACGGCAGATTTAAGGATTTAGG
Organism: Tanacetum coccineum; assembly: GCA_026074375.1. Lineage (NCBI taxonomy): Eukaryota > Viridiplantae > Streptophyta > Magnoliopsida > Asterales > Asteraceae > Tanacetum > Tanacetum coccineum. The sequence goes on from BQNB010003353.1 coordinate 45,862, forward strand.
GGCGTGTATTTTTTTTGAAGTGTTTAGGGTTGGCTCTGATTACCATATTAGAATGTTTATTTCGCCATGATCGGATTATACATCAACATCCCTTTATATATGAATGAGACTATGACTAACTATGGTAACATCCTACCATTATGGGATATGACTCAAATCACAATTAATACAATCACATCTAATCTTAACGGATAAGACTAATGACAGCTAATCACAGCGGGATAAGACTAATGACAGCTAATAGTATTCTCGGTGAGTTTTGGGTACTTCTGGCGAGAATTTCCTTAAAAAACAACTTAGAATAGGTATGCTACTATAAGTGATTAAAACAAGCTTACGATCAATTTTGGGTATTTTCAGCAAGTTTTATAAGTTTCTGGTAAGTTTGACCACCATTGACCGTTGTTGATCGCCGTTAACCATGGTTGACCGGTTTGTATAAATCGGAAAGGTTAGTAGCGCTTAGGCAGTGATTAACCGACATTGTAAGCTTTTTTATGCAACACTTGTTTTTCTTAATAGGTCAGTAATATCGTTATTCAAACACTTATTCGACATAAAATCAAAATTATTTATCTGCAAACAAACATAGTATTGCCTACATACTACATAGACAACGGGTATGTTTGGTAAAACTAGTTGTAAGCTGTGTGCTGTAAGCTGTAAACTGTAAGATGTAAGCTGTAAACTGCAAGATGTTAACATGAGCTACAAGTTGTATTCTTTTTTCAATAAAAGTGTTTGGTAAATTAGTTGTTAACTTTAATTATAAGCTGTAGAATGACATAAAAGGACATATCCCTAATTGTGAACAAATGTAAAACATAAAAATAATAAACTTATTATATTAATAATAATCGTAATGTTTTAAAACAACATGTTTGTAATAGTCATTGACAACGTGCATTTCATATTCATGAAGCAGCAATATCATTATGGATTTGTTCCATCTCATTAGATGTTCTTTAAGAGACATTTTTAGTATTGGTTTCATGACCACCATCATTGTGAAATTTATTAGGTGGTAGGTAATCTGAATGCTCGATCGTAGTAAAATCATATCTTTTTTGTCACTATCACGAATGTAGTTATGCAAAGTAAATGCGACAGGTAGAGAAAATAATATTTTTACAAATCCTAAACTAAATAAATTCACATATAAACAAAGAGAGATGTAATATAAGTAGAAAGATGACATTTATAGTTGGACTATGTTTCTATGGCTTTATACTTCTGCTTAACTACATAAATATATTCTTGCTTAAAAAAAACTACATAAATATATAGAGGGTGAATTAGTAATTAAAAATCTTAACAGCTCCAATAAAGTAAAACGCTTCTAGTTGTAGCTTTTAAAATTTGTAACTTTTTTAATAATTAAAAGCTTGTAGCTAAGGCATCCAAAAAAAGCTTTTTCTCTTTTGGAGCTTTATTTTAAAAACAAAAAGCTAATAGTTCTTAAAAAGCTCTAAAAAATTCTTGCCAAACAGGCTCAACATGTTTAGAGAGGACGTAATTAATGTTGAAAACAAATACAAAGTAGATTTTTAAGCTTTTCTGGGTAAGGAGTTTTAACTCGTTAAATTGAATAGACGTCTAAAGTTACAATCTCTTTGATTAGCTAATTACTCTGATATCGTTAGACCAAATTCTTCGGTATAGAGTTTACAAAGTGGTCTCATGTGAGGTCCTTGTAAAGTAAAGAGTTGCTCCAAAATCCAAACTATCTTTTGTGGAAATTATTGATAAGTGCATTTGTTTGTCTTTTAAATATTTCGCCAGTTGTTAAACGGGTAAATGGATGTGGTTTTTGTTAAAAAAATTGGTTGGCAAAGTGATTTTTGACCAACTTTGGACACAATTATCTATATGTATGTGTCATATATATAAGTAATAATTTGTAAGTTTGCGTTCTCCATGTAGAGAGCTTCGCAATGAACTTTATGTGTCCAAAATGGAGTTGATGTGAGTGAGATATCACGTCTCAAAGTTAGGCATTTGGTACCATGCTTAAAGAGGAATTTATGTTTATTTTCTATCTCACATCGGTGGGATGAGTAAACTTGTGAGGACTCTATAGTGTATAAATAAAGGCCCTAATTTCATAGATTTAAAACACATCAAATCAATAAGTATTATTGATTTCCAACTTATGAAGTACACATCTAGAAATGTGATATTTCAGGCAGTTTGTTAAGTCTGGCAGTACAACTTACTGTTTCGGCTGTTGTGCCCTGGGAAACAGACGGTGAATATGTTTTAAAGGAAGCGTGTCAAACACGTGCCTCAGCTCTTTAGTGCTAAGCATGTCAAACACCTGCCTCGAAGAGTGTTTTCTTGATGGTAATCTAGTAAGTCCTTTTACTATTTTATTGTTTTATTTATTTATCGTTCGTAGTGTCTGTCTTCGATCTGCTTCTACCCCATTCTGTCTGTTATTTAATTTTTTGTATTTTATTTTCTGTTAATTTAATTTATTGTATTATAATTCGATTTTATTAATAAAAGTGTAACAGTTTCCGTATAATTTTAAAACAGATTCTGTGTTACAGAATTAAAAACACTTTCTTAAAATCGGATTAATATTATTAACATATTTTATATTTATAAACTGTTTTCTGTCGAAACCAAGATTGAGTTTCTTTGGAAATCAGTTTTAATTAAACAAATTTTACAGATCTATAACAATTTTTTAAAGCGGTTGTTCAGATCAGTTTATTTTAAAACCAAGATTGAGTTTCTATTAAACTGATCTATTGATTCATTGAAACCAAGATTGAGTTTCTTTGAAGCAGATCCGATACAAGGTTATAGAAATCAGGATTGAATTACTTGGATACCGGTTTATAACATTTTATTTAACTGTTTGTGTTTGATTTGTCAGGATGACAAACACAATTGTGACTACTCTTGTGAACGTAACTGGCACGCCGGTTACCAACACAGTTGCTAATCATGCTGAAAAACCAAAAAAATTCAATGGGCAGAATTTTAAGAGGTGGCAACAGAAGATGTTCTTCTATCTCACAACTTTGAACCTTGCGCGGTTCTTAAATGAGACTGCACCTCAGGTGGAACCTCCTAAAGAAGTTCAACCCTCTAATTCACAGGTTGTGCAAGTTGTGGATGCATGAAAATATTCAGACTTGTTGTATCACAACTATGTTTTAAATGGTCTGGTGGACTCTTGGTACAACATCTTTAGCAAGACCACGACTGCCAAAGAATTATGGGAGTCACGCAAGTACAAAACAGAGGATGCTGGTACAAAGAAGTTCTATAGAAACCTTGTTGAGTTTCTTTAGAAGAGTGGATCTACTGAAACCTTGTTGAGTTTTAGTGTAGAAATAGATCATGTGAAACAGATCTAATAAGATCTTCTTAATGGAAATAGACAACATCATATTACATATGTGTTTTTGTTAAAAACATTATGTAATAGGCGATATTGTTTAATTGTTTAGTCAAAAGACTTCCTTTAAAGTGGTTTTGTGTAACGGATCTTACAAAACATTAGCGTTTTAAACAAAAGTCGATTAAAATCGTTTTTGTTAAGAAACACTATGTGATTAAGCACGTTGTTAATAGTACCAAATTAGTTTCAAACTGATCATGGGACCTCATATTAACATTTAGAATGTCACGAGTGACATGAAAGGATCTGCTCCCGAACTTGTTTAAAGAGAGACCGATACTCGAGTTACGTGTACGGTAGATGCTTTGAAGCATTCAGAAACCTTATGTGCAATAACTATGTGTTATATGGTCTGAATGACATTAGGCCAAAAGGTAATCGACCTTAGATAATGTTGGATTAGCACGTCGGTGTCATGTCATGTATATGGTGATAAGAGTTTGATTAACTCTTTCAGTTGAGAATCGAGAGAACGAATTTAGGCAACTCTTAATATCAGGGGAAAAAGATATGTGATTCACATCTGAAAAAGAGTTTAAGTTAACCAACACGTTGTATGTGTCGGAGATTCGTAGGAATCTTATGTCCTGATGGTTACTTAATGAAATTTGGCTTTCATCTTGTGTTTAAATCAAATAAAAATTGAGTTAACAAATAACATAATTTGAGTCCGTACGGGTTACGCCTTTAGAAATGTTTAAGCTGAATGTATTTTCTAATGGTCATTTCAGTAAAACGATTATGAATTCAGCTTATTTGATTGTTTAAATGTATGGCATGGCTGACTCAGACATATTTTAAATTTTAACTCAATATGTTGTCTAATTAAACTAAATTGGATACCCATTTTTGTATTGACACAGACTACAAAATTAAAACTTGTGTTGATGCCAAATTGACAAGATTGTCTTTTCTCTCTGTTGAACGGAAAATAACCGAAGCCCTTGATATGATTCACATGGTTTATACGATTTAGAATTGATACCTACTAAGGTAGCGAATAGCGAGTACTTCATCATATTTGTTGATAGTGGTACAAAATATTGCTATTTATACTTACTTGAGAATAAGGATATATACAAGATTGTTCTATATAAATATGTTAAGAATCAACTTATCATCGAAAACAAGGTGGTTCGAAGTCATATCAGAGGTGAATATGTGTTTCCATTTCTAAATTTATGTGCTAAACTTAGAATAAGATACAAATTTATTGCTCTTGATACTCTAATAATAGAATTGTTGAAAGAAAAGAACCGTGCCTTAGAAGATATGGTTAATGCAATGTTCTTAAGTCCTGGTTTAAGCTATGGCATGTGAGGAAAAGCGATTTTATCAGCTACTTATCTTTTAAATAAGATACCCTGTAAAGAAAATAAGATAGTTCTTATGAACTATGAATGAGAAGAAGACTATCTTATAAGTATTTACAAATGTAGGGGGATATCTAGCTAAGATATCTGTATAGAACCCCAAGGTTCAAAAGTTTTGACCTGAAACTGTGAATTGCATATTCTTATTATATGCTCATAGCAGTAGTGCTGATGGTTTCTTTGTGTATGTTGATATACACAAGGATACGATAATGGAATAAAGAAGTGCTTCCTTCTTTGAAAATATATTTCTTTGTTAACGAAGAAAATTAGAAAATCATCTAGAATAGATGACAAAATTGTCCAAGATCAGAGACAACGAGATGATAATGATCTCCAAGATGAGAGACAAGATCAACCCAAGAAAGAAAAGGTTGAACCTAGAAGAAGCAAAAGAGCAAGAACCAAGAAATCGTTTGGACCCGATTTTGTTTCTTTTATGGTAGAAAATGAACCTACTTCTTATCGAGAAGCGATAACTTCCTCGGAATGGCTCAATAGAAAGAATCCATTAAAAGTGAAATAGATTCTATTTTACAAAATCATACTTGGGGGCTCGTGGATTTACTTTTGGGTTGTAAACCACTAGACTATAAATGGATCTTCAAGAAGAAGATGAAAGCCGGATGTGTCGTTGTGTGGATTCAAGTTTTAAATTTATATTTTGCCGACTAAACTAAAAACATCACTTTAATGGGCAGTGTACCTGATCGATAGTAGTTTCGTGGTAAGTAGGGTGTCGAACACTTAAAGTGAGGTTAAATCTATGAATTTAATTAATATATTGGTTATCTATTATATGTTAATTATATTGTATTCTAAACCTATGTTAAACCTATGTCAGTCTAAATCCAAATTCTAACGGGAAAAGGGGGTTTTCAGCTTGAGAGACTGGCACGGTTTGGTTGGTGACTACAATCAATTCAAGGCACTGTTACCTACGCGAGCTAATTAACAAAAGATAAAAGAGCGGTCGAACCTTATATAAGAAAATTGTATTAACCATTATTAATCCGATTATAAAGTTGGTTTGTTTATTAAGTGCAATGATTTCTTCTCTCGAGGTGGCATATCATTCTAAGACTTAGGCGTTACATCATCCTAAGACCTAGACACATTAATTTTGTCACAATTAAAGCATCCGCATAAAGCATCCTTATTTGCTGATTATAATCTATCTTAGGGACTAAAGCAATGGTGATCTTGTTAAACCCTAGCTCATAGAGACTTTACCCACTTACCGCTTAATGGCAATCTATACACTAGTAGTCCACTTGTCCAACTATCCAATGAAATCAGAACATTACTTGTTGAATTATCTTGGTCACCTGCTAGTCAACACGATCAATAAACCATTGGTAATATCCAATTAGATAGTTAAGCCCGAAGCGTATCCTAAACACAGACTTAGAAGGACAATATTTGTGTAACTATTATTCTAGATATATAAATTACTATATGGAGAGCTATCCTGGACTCTAGATCTACTTGGTCCGCTTCACTAGATCCAGTTAAATGATAGGTCGCATACAAAAGCGCGTAAACAAGTATAAATTGATAAACATAAACAAGCATACAACGATAAATCAAGAAATCGAGATAAACAAATACCAAACATTCAGATCTTCATAATAATGCCTAATACCCGAAGGTATTAGCCTTCAAACGTCATAATAAATACAAGAGCAATTATTTAGCCAAGGTAAACTAACCGAGTTAACGAATGATACCAAAAATTGAATGATTACTAAATTATATGGATTTACACGTTGACTCCTATGGAATTGATAACGTTGCTCGACCTCTTCTGCTCTTTTTCTCCTCTGAAAATTGACTTTTATGGTTTAGGTATCGAGAATATGATTTAGCACACCGAAAACTCGTTTTTGAGTTTTCTATTTATAAGGTCTGGAAGTCGGTTCGATACGGCATATCCAAGTGTTGGATACGACGTATTGGGGATTTCTTAGAGTAAGGACCACGCTTGATATCTTCCAGAATATTTAAATACTATATCTTAAATACAGCGTATTGAGTCTCTCTGGATACGGCGTATTGATCTTCATCCTTCCATGGTCTTTGGTGAGTGCAGGCACAGATACGCCGTATCTTCCTTAATGGATACGGCGTATTGGTCTTTAGAATAGTAATCTTCAAAATATCTTCATTTAAGCTCCAGAATGCGCGCCTTTTGCTATCTTTCACCAATTACTCCATAATTACTGCAATTCTCAAATATAAACGATTAAGTAACAATTCTTTGCAATAACTATACAAAATGGGTTAATAACATGGGATAAATGATGCTATAAAATAGACGTTATTTGATGTCATCAAATATCTCCCCACTTGAATCCTACTTGTCCTCAAGTAGCCTTTAGAAGTTTATAAAAAATGTATCCCTAAGGATATTTTCCGTTAAAGCATTTATTCGATCTATTACAAGTACACAACCAAACACCTCATGAAATAGGAAGATGAAAACACTCAAATCACTCAACTAATCTATGTGGTAACATGTAACTAATTCGCTCAATTGCTCAGTCGTGACGAGTATTCTATCATAAGCTTGGCAAAGATACACATCTCCACCACTAAAGCCAAAGAGTAACAAGTTTATAAAGGTAAATATGGTTTTTTGTATGAAAAGGCGTACGATCGATCATTCTACAATCTTTCACCAGAAGTACCACTCCAACAAGGCAGCTGAAGCACACATACATGGCAGTAACGACGGAATAGACATGTGTGTTTGATCACATTGCCATTCGAATTTAACAAACGGTTAGGATGAAGAATGATATAGGGTAGGAACCTTCTAACTTTCACCAAAAGTCATAAACCAACGAGGCAACTAAGACATGAATACATGGCCGTAACGACGGAATAGACATGCACGCTCGAACAAGTCCTCATTCGCGTAAAACCAGCGGCTAATCATTAGGTGAGAGGGAAGTAAATTGTTGTTAAATAAAAATCAAGAAACAAATAGATTAAGGCTTAAGATACAAGTTGCTAGACACTTTTTCTCGACCGTTACCATGATAAAGACACAACTATTTACACCGTCTTGATCATAGATAAAAAACAACAACCTAAGTTGGCGTTCCTGTAATGGTCAACTTCCCAATCATCCCAAAACTTTACATACTCTACAATGTAAGTGGCGATATCTTTCACTTTGTACAATACTCTACATAGTTGATTTTTTAGACGTATCAATGAATAATCGATCCTTCATGTAATTCCTTCGGTAGTTGCGAAACGAATATCTTCAGACTTTCTTTCTCTTTTTATTCAAACTATTCTTCAAATCTCGGTGTAGTTTCACCATTTTCACGATCATAATAATTCCGGATAATTTCTTCGATAGTTCATTTGTTCTTCGGATTCACCATTAATTGTGACGGTAGTAAAATCACATAAGTTTTGACTACTAATATACATCCCCATTTGCAATGTGCAAATTTCCAACCTCACCAAAGATAGAAAATGACACAAGACTACGGAAAAACAAACTTTACACTTTAAACAACTAGCAACTATAAATTAAACTTAATCTAACAGGATAGGTTAAGGTGTAAGGGTATAACGAAACATATAGTTGGTATAAATTCCTAAAGGATTGGCTCTACGGGTTTTTCTAGTGGATCATCACTCTAAAGATGAGAGTGGAAAAGGGTTTAAACGGGAGGTTAACTAACCAATGTAGTTAGTTAATAAGCAACATGTAAAGGCGATTTAGGTGTAATCCTAAGATTTACCAATTTAAACAAGTTACTCCAATTAAATTCATAATACTCATTATAGTGGTCTCGAGTGATATATCAAGCCAAGTTTTAAAGTCTACAACATCACCGGTACACTCATATTTTATGAAATTTGGGTAAACATTTAGAAACGAAAAGGTTAAATCCTCACAATATCTAACAAAGTTTATTGTGTGCGGGTTATGTAACATGTAATTTTACAAAAGTATGCTTGAAAATTTTTTAAATTTGAGCATTATTTAAGCATTTTAGTGTGAAAAATAGAACAAGTAAACATTCTAATTCCATCCCCCTACTTGAACTATACAATGTCCTCGTTGTATATATAAAACATTAAATACGGGAATTTAAAAAGAATTAGAATGAGAAACTCCCCTGATATTTGCTTGGTAGATTCTCCAAGTTGCGTTTATGAGCAAGATTGTGTGCTGAAAAAGCATCTGAATCCTAGCACGAACAACACACACATAGAATTCTAGAAAATATCCATTCCACCAACTTCGTCGATATTTCTTTCACGAGATCCTATGAAAAATATAGGAAGAACAAGTGCATTCCTATCTTGGTACCTACGGTTAATTTAAACTAAACTAAACAAACTAAATACGGGTCAGTGTGGTGGATACGGCATATCAATTTAGTGAATATGCCGTATTCAAAATCTGCCAATAATTTTTTTTAAAGTGTAATAAAAATAAAGACTGATAACGTCCAGACAATCAATACGCCGTATGATATGGAGTGGATACGTCGTATTGATGTCTGGGAAGACAGACTCAATAACAAAATTAAATAACAATCCGGGTTGTCTCCCGGGAAGCACTTTTGTTTACAGCGAAGTCTTTAAGTTAGACTTTTCTCTAGCTTCCTTCTCAGGTTGTATTATCATTCAATTCAACCACTTCTTTCTATTCCTCACTATTATATCCATCGTGATACTTTTTCAACCTTTGTCCATTGACTTTAAAAATGATTCCGTTTTTATCGATAATTTCCATGGTTCCATACGGATGTACAGTTTTCACCACATTCGGGCCGTACCACTTTGATTTAAGCTTTCCTAGATGCATCTTAAACCTTGAGTTAAATAATAATACTTTATCTCCTGCTTTGAAATCTTTATCCCCTCGAAGCCTAGAGTCATGCCATCTCTTAGTTCATTCTTTGTAGATTCGGGTGTTTTCTTATGCTTCATCTCTTAGCTCCATTAATTCATTAAGTTCCATGAAATAGTTTTTTGCAGCAGTTGTGAGATCCATATTACATTGTTTTAATGCCCAATATGCTTTATGTTCGATCTCCACAGGTAGGTGACAAGCTTTTCCATAAACCAATCTGAAAGGGGTGCATCCAGTGGGTGTTTTGTAAGCCATCCTAAATGCCCATAATGAATCGTTAAGTTTTTCAGACCAACCTTTAGGATTGTACCCCACTGATCTCTCTAGGATGCGCTTAATAGCCCTATTAGTAACTTTAGTTTGTCCATTAGATTGAGGGTGATACGCCGTGGATAGTTTGCGAGTCACACCATGTCTTTGTTAAGCTTTTTCGAGCTGGGAATTACAAAAATGTGTCCCTCTATCACTAATCAAAGATTTAGGAACTCCAAACCTAGCAAATAAACTTCTTAAAAACTTAACCACAACACGCGCATCATTCGTAGGTAATGCTTGAGCTTCGACCCATTTGGACACATAATCTACATCTACTAATATGTATTTATACCTCTAAATTGGGGAAATAGTCCCATAAAATCTATTCCCCAAACATCAAAGACTTTGCATACCTGGATGTTATTTTGAGGCATTTCGTTCCTTGAAGATATGTTTCCTGATCTTTGACATGCATCACATCGTCTAACGTACTCATTAGCATCCTTGAAGATACTAGGCCAATAAAATCCAGCCTCATAAACCTTCTTTGCGGTAACATTAGCACTATGATGCCCACCAGTTGGTCCTGAATGACAATGCGCCAGAATATCAAGGGTTTCACTTACAGCCACACATCTTCTCATTATATTATATGCGCACAGTTTAAATGCATAAGGTTCCTCTCAGAAGTAAGTCTTGACTTGCGAGAACAATCTCTTTCTTTTTTCAAAGGTCCAATTTGGTGGAACGACCTTTCCAACAATATAATTAACGAAATCTGCATACCATGGCTCATCGTCCTTAAACTTGAATTTTAGCACCATTAAATGATCGTCGGAGAATTTATTAGGAATTTCCCTCTCAGTTAACACCTCCATATGCGGATTCTCAAACCTAGATAAGTGATATGTGGCCAAGTCTTCCGCTTCCTTAAGTTTCTCTAGTACCTGCAAAAGTGATTATTTCTCCTCCTAGGATATCTTTTCTAGCTTAGGTTTCTTTTCAAAATACGACGTATTCACTGGGTCGATACGCCGTATTGACGTTGAGTCTTTCTCTTTTGAGGTCAGTTCGTTGAGCAAGATAGCTGAGCACCTTTCGTTCATTGTTACCATACAAGCTGCTTCTAGTCTGGATTTATTCGTCAGTAAACTCTTCAGATACTTGGCGTATTTTGGCATTTGTATTAGGGCTTCGATAAACGGAATATTAACGTGGAGTTGTTTTAGCTTTTCTAAAAAATTTCATTGCTGAGCTTCTTTATTTTCTTTCCTCAATCTTTTGGGAAAAGGAATCGATGGCGGTTGTACCTCATTTGATGGTTGAACAACAGGTTCACAAGTTATCTAAGGTTCATTAGTGAGGACTTTGTTTGATCCGACTGGCTTTTCGGGTTCAACTACTACAGGTTCTTTTGGTAGCATATTGGTGTCGTTATCATGAACATCTTGAGTCGTAGTCTTTCCACCTCTAGTAGTTACTCCCTTAACATCGCAATCTATCATCGGAACGTTATTAATTACATTTAATAGCTCTTGTACCCCAAATCTGAGCTTAATTAGTGAATTATTCCTTTCTTTAAACAAGAGCTCGTTGTTAGTTTGGAAGTCATAAATGAATGCCCTCATCTCCTCGTGTTCTCGTTTTCCTTCGTCAATGAACTTGTTTAACAGCTCTTCCATTGTCAGACTTCTTTCAGTGTAGTTAAAATGATATGGACGGAGTCTAGATTCTGTTCCTGAAAAGTAAGACATGATGCAAAGTAAAGCTATTCTAGAAAAATGGTTTTGTAAAGAAAATAATAAATACGCCATATTCAAATAGGCGAATACGTTGTATAACCGATCAGACAGGATACGCCGTATCTAAAGGACCTAGATACGTCGTATCGTACTTAACAGAATACGAAAATGATTAAAACAAACAATTAAATATGCAGAATAATATACTAATCTAAATTACACTAATCCTAATGGTTAGATCTAATCTAATATTAAAAACCAAAATATCAAATAAAAATCAAGATTAATTTTCACTCTCCGGCAACGGCGCCAAAAACTTGATGTGTCGTTGTGTGGTTTATATTTTATTGATTCAAGTTTTAAATTTATATTTTGCCGACTAAATCAAAAAAACACTTTAACGGGCAGTGTACCCGATCGGTAGTAGTTTCGTGGTAAGTAGGGTGTCAAACACTTAAAGCGAGGTTAAATCTATCAATTTAATTAATATCTTGGTTATCTATTGTATGTTAATTCTATTATATTCAAAACCTATGCTAGTCTAAATCCTAATTCTAACGGGAAAATGGGGTTTTCAGCCTGAGAGACTGACACGGTTTGATTGGTGACTACAATCAATTCAAGGCACTATTACCCACGTAAGCTAATTAATAAAAGATAAAAGAGCGGTCGAACCTTATATAAGAAAACTGTATTAACCATTATTAAACCGATTAGAAAGTTGGTTTGTTTATTAAGTGCAATGATTTCTTCTCTCGAGGTGGCATGACATTCTTAAGACTTATGCGTTATATCATCCTAAGACCTAGACACATTAATTCTGTCACAATTAAAGCATCCGCATAAAGCATCCTTATTTGCTGATTATAATCTATCTTGGGGATTAAAGCAATGGTGATCTTGTTAAATCCTAGCTCATAGAGACTTTACCCACTTACCGCTTAATGGCAATCTATACACTAGTAGTCCACTTGTCCAACTATCCAATGGAATCAGAATGTTACTTGTTGAATTATCTAGTTCACCTGCTAGTCAACACGATTAATAAACCATTAACAATATCCAATTAGCTAGTTAAGCCCGAAGCGTATCCTAGACACATACTTAGAAGGACAATATTTGTGTAACTATTATTCTAGATGTATAAATCACTATATGAAGAGCTATCTCGGACTCTAGATCTACTTGGTCCACTTCACTAGATCCAGTTGAATGACAGGTCGCATACAAAAGCGCGTAAACAAGTATAAATTGATAAACATAAACAAGCATACAACAATAAATCAAGAAATCGAGATAAACAAATACCAAATATTCAGCTCTTCATAATAATGGCTAATACCTGAAGGTATTAGCCTTCAAACGTCATAATAAATACAAGAGCAATTATTTAGCCAAGGTAAACTAAACCGGGTTAACGAATGATACCAAAAACTGAACGAATACTAAAGTATATGGAATTACACGTTGTCTCCTATGGAATTGATAACGTTGCTCGACCTCTTCTGCTCTTTTTCTCCTCTAAAAATTAACTTTTATGGTTTAGGTATCGAGAATATGATTTAGCACACCAAAAACTCATTTTTGAGTTTTCTATTTATAAGGTCTGGAAGTTGGTTCGATACGGCGTATCCAAGTGTTGGATACTGCGTATTGGGGATTTCTTGGAGTAGGGACCACGCTTGATATCTTCCAGAATATTTAAATATTATATCTTGAATACGGCGTATTGAGTCTCTCTGGATACGTCATATTGATCTTGATTCTTCTGTGGTCTTTGGTGAGTGCAGGCACAGATACGTCGTATCTTCCTTGATGGATACGGCGTATTGGTCTTCAGAATAGTAATCTTCAAAATATCTTCATTTAAGCTCCAGAATGCGTGCCTTTTGCTATCTTTCACCAATTACTCTGTAATTACTGCAATTCTCAAATATAAACGATTAAGTAATAATTCTTTGCAATAACTATACAAAATGGGTTAATAACATGGGATAAATGATGCTATAAAATAGACGTTATTTGATGTCATCAAATATCCCCCTACTTTTTGTGAGAGTATTTCTGTTTTGGTGGTTTATTTGCAGCAAGCCCTAATGAGTTTTATGAGCACATTTAATTATATAACATTTAATAAACACATTAAATCATGAAACCAAAGTGGCATAACTAGTTGATTTAATAAAACAACCAAAGGTTTAAGTCATCATAGCAAACAAGTACCTAAAAATAACCAACACATAATCTATCCGACTAACGTCGATGATCGCCACACAAGTTGTTTAAGTAACATACACGTAATCAAGTTAAAAATTGGTCTTAAACTACATTTAGCCATCTAGCCACTTCATAACCACCCATTGTTTTCGAGTCTTTGACGACGGTCAATATATATAGCTATTTATTGGTTAGTATTGTAACGAGTTGCTTTAAATGGTAAACGTTAAGTGTAAATCGCGTACGCCAAAAAAAAATTAAGCGTTCAATGGAAACGAGCACCAAACAATTAAATTTTACATCAAGCAAGGTTTATATAAATATTTTTAAGAGGATAACTAATTAACTTTGTTTATTTATTTTTATCGAAACGTAAGTTGTATAAACGTTTCGCGATTAAATATTGCGTTTAGGACCCCCTGAACCACAAAAAACTTTTCTACGCATCAACAAATACCACACTTTTATACCCCAAATACACAAAAATTACATAAAACATATCATGTATAAATTCTTTGTTTTAACCAAAAAATTCATGCATCATATACAAAGATATACATGAAAAATGAGATAACCTTGCAACTTGGTCAATTACACACCATACCTCATTATGGCAACACCATACCTAGCTTACCTTGACCAAAGACCATGCCATGACCATCCTTTGAACCATGCTTGACAGTTTGACTAGAATAACACCTTATATACACGTGCCAAGTAACTAGCTAAGTAAGCCAAGAAGTAAAACACTTAGTAAAAATTTTTCACATCTTTCTCTCCACATCTCTAAATTGCTCGGCAATTTCAAGCACTCTACAAATCCATAGCAATTTTATACAACCCATACACACTATTACACATCCCATTAAAGATTATTCTAAGGTGATGCCCATGCATTGGCTAAGCTTTTCAAGATTACATTAAGAAAAAATGTGAAGTTAGGGTTTTGTAAGAAAACAATGGTTATTATGTATGCAACTTTGGTTTGTGGCTAAATAATGGTTAGCACTTAGCACATCATCATCATCATACCTCATAAGGTCCATTTAAACTCTTTATGTTTTTATAATTATCATTTTTATGCACATGATTATTGTATTTAGCTTAAATCACCATTTAGGTTTTATACATAAAAATGAAGTTTATACTTGAAATGATCATTTTACACACTTATGTACATGTAGTGTTATTACTTACATCATGTTAAAAAGGATGAGAAAATGTTGTATCATATTGTTTTGGTGTAAACATGATTATGGGTAAATTAGGGTTTTTATAGTTTATTAATATGTTTCAAGTTAAAGAAATACTTAAGACAAGTTAAGGTTAATTATGGACTTATATTAAGGTTATAAGATCATTAAAATAAGGTTATATTATGATAAGAAAATATGAACACTTATGGTTATTATGTAAAAAGTATAAAGTGGTAAAACATAAAAACAAGGTCAAAAATGAACCTATGAATGTCATGCAAACATTCTGTCCCAAAGTGCTTAAAAATATATTTATTTTATATTTTTATAAGATAATAAATTTCACGACGATTCCGAAAAAGTAAGAAACTTGTTAAACGGATTAATAACGAAAAAGTTACGTTAAAAACGAGTTATACGTTAATAAACGAAGTCGTAAGTAAATTTTTATAAAAACATTTTTATAAAAATTATAAACAGCAAGGGATGATATTTTTAACAAATTATACATATTTTTAGGATTCCAAAATGATAAGAATCGTAATTTTTCAATTAATAACGAACGAGTTATGAATTTCGCGAGTTTACGACAATTAATACTTTTATAAAACTATTTTAAAAAGTAACTAAGTTCATTACAGAAAGTTTATATTTTGTAAACCTCCCTAAAAATAATATAACTTTCAAAAACGAGAACGTCCTCGAAAGAATCATAAAAACGGAGCTATAACGAATAAAATACGACATTTACGAGTTTTACGACAACAAATACAAATTATATAAAGCACACGTCTGATTGTTGAACAGTAAAAGTTACTGTACACACAAAGAGTCAAAATAATCGAAAATATCAATTATTATAACTCGTCTTAATACGAAAAGATGGCATAAGAAACGCGAGAATCGGCTTAAAACGCAAAAGTATGCTAGTTTTTACTAAACGGTAAATATAAACGTTTAACAAATTTAAACACAATTTTACCAAAACCATTTAGTTGGTGAATTAGAGCTAGATAGAATATTATGTGGTTATCAAAGTTACTAATATTACTAGGGATTTCATATGATTCCTCTTCGTATGGCGTTACGACGAGTTGTTGGATTAACGTATTAAAAGTTTCCTAACTCCTCGAGACGTCATGTCAGATGACCTCTTAAATATTATACCCGAAACAGATAGTACGATTTAACAACTATAAGATTATATTCAAGTACTCGGTACTTATACGACCTATGATAATTTAGGTTGCATTCGATCTTTTACGTGACGCTATATCTGCGATATTTGGATTATCTGAACTCAAGGTGAGTTCATAGCCCCACATTTTTACGATTTCAATGATTTATAACTATGGGGTGGAAACATGCTTTGTTTTATAAATTGGACGCAAGTATTGATTATATGTTTGCCTAAGTTGCAATAACCCAATTAAGTCCCATGTCATGCACTGTCAATTGCATAGATGTAGTTGGGAATTACATTATGTGAGCGCGAATGTTATTTAATAGATCTATTCGGGAAACGACCTCCCCGTTCGGGTGACTAGCTATCACCAGAACGAACCGTTATAATACATGTCGAATTTTGGACGTTAGGTAGACATCCGTAGGGCGTAAATATGCAATTATTATTTAATTGCAAGAAAGATTGTCGAGCTTCATGGCATGAGCTAGTGTAAATGTAATCCTAGTTTGGTGAGAATCTGCATGTGTTGCATTACCTACAAAAGTCTGCTGGTCCACATATAAGATTTATCAAACCTTATGAATTCACCAACAATTTTGTTGACGTTTTAAGCCAATGTTTTCAGGAATCAATAGTCCATGGGATGCCCAAGGATGCATTGGGTTTATATTTTGGATTGCACGACTTAAAGATTTAGGTGCATCATATTTGGGGAAATGTATTTTCAACTTTTGTAATATTCCAACAAAGAACAAGGTAAAGCTATGATGCTTTTGAATTAGTCTTTAAATTAAATCCAATGTATCTTTAAAAAAAAACACTCTTTTGTGTCGTTCTTATAAATCTTGTGCTATTGATCTTGATGTAACCACTGCGCCCGAACCCTTAATTCCTGCGACCCAATTTGGGGGTGTAACAGATTGGTATCAAAGCCAAGTTATAGAGAAACAGTCAAAAATGTTTTTGCTGGACTATAACCATTTACAAACCAATGCATTCATAAAAATGGTTTTTATGGACACGACACAAGGTGTTTTGCATTATTAGTTTTACTAGATGTTACAAACATACTAGTAAGATTGCATTATTGAGGACTAATTGCATTCATAATTATTATACGGAGTTTATATTATAGTACGTATATTACTAATGAGGATATATATATATATAACAAAGATGAGTTTGCAAGTCATTCCGCAAACAACTCTACAATTTTTATATATAAGGGCTATTTATATAAATAGGGAATATTTCTTAAAGCATAGGTAGTACGATAAGCTCGTTAGGTCCAAACGCTACCTAAACATTAAGCTATCGAATATGATACAATTACTCAATCAATATTTATGCCAAAAGTGCATACTCATATTTACCATAACCAACCTAGAATAAGAATATTTATATAAGTTAAGTCTTTTGCTCGTTGCAAGCAGTTATGTTTTTATTATCGACGTTATTACCTACACTCTGTTCACCATAAATTCCTGAGCCAGGAGATGCCAGTGAGCTTCTGTTGAGGAGATAGAGGGGCCAATGAAGGATCAGCCTCTATCTGTTGATGCCTTACCTACAGCCCTATCACCGGAGAAAAGGCAGCTACTTGTTGACTTTCGATTCCCGGAAGAGGATAAGGAGGACCCCTGAGTAGGATCCTTGCTGACCAAGAGTCCTAGCCAACGGAGAGACAATTAATAATATTCATACTGATGATGACAACGATGATGATGTTAAGAGGAAGAGGAGGACGAGGAGGAGAGGAGCACCTAGCTTCGGCTGACCCTTTCTTGCTGTATATGCCCTACAGATGATCTTGTCCCCTCAAGCTGAGAATACAGAGGCATTTGAGACTGATAAGTCTGCTTCTACACCACCCACCTCTCCACGCCATATCATCTTGTCGTTTGAGATCAAATCCCATGCAATACGGATGTCTATTTAATAACATACTCCACGACCACCATCTACTGAGGCAGGCATTAACCAGAGTTTTGCAGCTAGCACTATCCTTCATTCATCACCACCACCAGAGAATGTGCGTACCTAAAGATAACATAAGAGTCTAGCATCTAGAATCTTGAGAGGCACCCTGGCCATGGACAAATAGATTGTCAGTGTAGCTTATTTTGTATTCCACTAAACTTGAGTAATACTCGGTTGGTAGTGTTAATAAAAAGCTTGTACTCTTTTACTCATGTAAATGATGTATTAAGTATTAACCTAACGCTGTTTGTTTATGGATCATGCTACTGTTATGATGGGGATTTATTTATTCCATGGTTGCTGTTATCTATATCTAACTGCATAACGTGGTCCTCACTTACCTACTTGTTTGGATCACGGAGTGTCATGATTTTCCCTTGAATGCAACTTTATATACATTTGATCCCTGTGACTTCAGTGGCAACAAAAACAACGGTTTAATCAAGGGATGAGTGTTGAGTAAATTGAGCGAGTTGTAGCCCAGCGAGTGGCTAATGCTATCGATGCTATTGCTATTTATGATACGAAAACCGAACATGGACCGTAAGTTAATAAGCAAGACAGAACACAAGAATGAAAGTTGCAGATAATGCTAACAAACAAGAGAAATGGGAAGGTAACTCACAATGGGCAATGTAAATGTAAAGGGCAAGAAATTGCAAGAAGTTGGCGCACAATGACCCAGGAGTGTATAAAATTCTACTGCTCTAGGAAATTCAACGAACTCATCACCTGTTATAAGTGGGAATCTGGACACTCCAAGAGTGAGTGACCAATATGAAGTTTAAAGTAAACGTATGTGACAAAGAAATCAGCACTCTTTCGAACAGCCAGGATTGAGAATAAGAGGAATTTGAATAACACTTCCAAGACAATCAGAACCACAACAGTCGAATAGGAGGCAAATATTGGCAAAGCGTACGCTGGCAAGGGGCACAGGGAGAAGGACATATTAACGCGGGTCCAAGTCATGTGTCCTAAAATGTATACTATCATCATGATGGTCCATGTCCTCCCAAATGCACAGGTGCAACATAATGGGCCATCTGGTCCTTAAACTGTAGGAAGACCTAAAACGACAATACTAATTAACCACCAAAGAGTCACAGGAACAAGTCAAAAGGCTAATTGCTATAATGAGGGAATCAGGGGCACTACAAGAGGATTGCCCAGAGCGAAAGAACCCAAGTCATAAAAAACCCAAATTAAGAGTTACAAGAGCACATGGAGTGGGTGCATACTTAAGAAGGATTAGTAAACGCGATCAAGGCCCTATCAACATTAAGAAGAATCGAAAGCTTAAAACAGAAATTTGTCCTCTCTCTGCCTAATAAAACCTAAGTTGAAACTATTCTTAGCTTTACTCCTTAGAGTATCCTCGGTTGTATTTTCCCTTAAATTTCAGTTTAGCGAATGATTGTCAAATTATCTATCAAATTATCGTATTATGAAGAATTTCGTCATATTAACTTAGGTTTTTCCTTATTTACACTTACAAACTACTCTCACGAATAACAGAAAATATTTAATGCTATTTTGACAAAATGAGCAATCATCGTTATCCCTCAATTATACATGCCTGATCAACTATGTAAAATCATGAAGGTACAAGCCGTGCTGAAAAGTAGTCACATCGAAAAAACCACGTAGGAAACAATTTTCTACTTATATCATGTTTTGTGTGCGTGCTCATAGAACGCGTTTACTCTTGGAAATCGAATTAGTAACAATATCAACTAAGCAGACCTTCACTCCGTCTTACTATAAAGTTGGCATCATCTTATACCAAATCCTAAGCCGAGAAGCCAAGACACATTACTAGTCGCCCTAAGACAATTTCGCTATCGAATTTGCTCGCCATTAGAGAATTTACTAAATCACCCATTCAAAATCAACTTAATACCCATACATGGTGACGGAAGTAACCCAGGAAATGTGACACGATTAAACATCATTTCGTGCACTAAAACGCAGAAGTACATGGAAAAAGGATTTCCTATCTTTTTGGCACATGTCACTGCAAAGAGTTGAAGAACAAGTCGAAAGAACGACTAGAGTACGTACCAATAGTTCAAGACTTTCCTGGAAATTATTTCCTGAGGACTTGGCCGGGTCTTCCTCCGAATACGACAAGGTAAAGTTTCAAATTGATTGGTAACCTTTTCTGCATCTGTAGCACGAGCACCTATCGATTGCACCTCCGAAATGAAAGAGTTATCTGAGCAAACTGAAAGAGCTATCCGACAAAGGGCTTCATAAGACCCTATTCTCTCACCTTGGGGAGCTTTCGGTCTTGGTTTGTCAAGGAAGAAGATGGATTCATGTCCAGATGTGCATTGACTGACGGGAATTAACAGAACTAACGTGAAGGACCGTTATCTGCTCCAGAATGTGATGATTTTATTTGACACATTCAAGGGTCGAGTGTCTACTCAAATCGACCTAAGGTCAGGTTATCACCAATTGAGGGTTCGAGAAGAAGACATTTCGAAGACTGCCTTCAGAACTCGTTACGGCCATTACGAATTCCAAGTTATGCCGTTTGGTTATTATGACGAACTCATCACCTAGCCGTATTCAAGACCTATAATCGGGTTGCAAACCATACCTGGCTAAAATTGGTGTGATTGTCATTTATTGACACATCTATATATTCGAAAGAATAAGAAAGAACACGAAGAACACCTTAAGCATATCTAGGAATTGCTTAAGAAGGAAAATTGTATGCCAAGTTTTCCAAATGTGAATTTTGGATTCCTAAGGTACAGTTTTCTTAGGAATAGTGATCGATAGTGAAGGAATTCATGTGGATCCAGCCAAGATTGAATCCATTAAAGATTGGACATCTCCTAAGTCACCAACGGGAGATTCTCAATTTTTAGGTCTTGCTAGATACTATCGAATGATTTTATTGAAAGGGTTTTCAAAATCGCCAAACCTAGAACCAAGCTCACCCAAAAGAAAGGTTAAGTTTGAATGGGGCGATAAACAAGAAGCAACATTTCAACATTAAAGCAAAAGTTGTGCATTGCACACCGAAATTCCTTGCATTACCTGAAAGGAAGCGAAGATTTCATCGCATACTGCGATGCCTCGAAGAAGGTTTGGCGCTGTGTTGATGCATAAAGAAAAGTGATTTCTTATGCATACGACATAGAAGATTCATGAGAAAAACAACACGACTCGCATGATTTAGAACTGGTGCAGTGGTGTTCAGCTCTCAGATCTGGCAGACATAATTTATATGGAACTAAGTGTACGGTGTAGACGATCACAAAGTTTGCAAGAACCACATATTAGGGATCAAAATAGAGTTGAACATGAGGCAACGACGATGGTTAGAGTTGCAAGTGAATTACGCATGCGATATTCGTTATCAACCCGGGGAAGCAAATTCATTGCTGATTCTTTATGCAGGAAAGAACGAGAACCACCGCTAAAGAGTTCGGCATTGGTTAATGACTATTAGTTTGTACCCTTCCCAAACAGATCTTAAATGCTCAGACTGAAGCGCGAAAACCAGAGAACATTAAGAGTGAAGACGTTGGGGGAATGTTGATTGAAAACGCTAAATTTCCAGAAGCAATTAGGGAACAAAAGTTGGAACCACGTGCGAATGGAACCCTATGCCTCAATGGCAGGAGCTGGTTACCTTGTTATGGCGATTTGCGGACTGTGATCATGCACGAGTCCCACAAATCAAAATACTCTATTCATCCCTAAGACATGAAGAAGCTATATTGGTGGCCCAACATGAAAGCCGACATAGCCACCTATGTTAGCTAGTGTTTGACCTGTGCTAAGGTCAAGGCTGAACATCAAAGGCCATCAGGATTATTGGTACAACCCAAGATACCCGAATGAAAGTGGGACAACATCACTATGGATTTTGTCACGAAGCTTCCTAAGACGTCTCAAGGCTATGACACAATTTGAGTGATCGTTGACCGACTCACTAAGTCTGCGATCTTCACACCAATGAGAGAGACTGATCCTTTGGATAAACTTGCAAGAATGTACCTGAAGGAGGTGGTCACGAGACATGGAATACCTGTCTCAATCATTTGTGATCGCGACCCGAGATTCGCATCCAATTTCTGGAGGTCACTTCAGAACGCTTTGGGTACTAATTTGGATATGAGTACTGCGTACCATCCACAAACAGACGGGCAAAGCGAGAGGACCATTCAAACTCTCGAGGATATGTTGCGTGCTTGTGCAATCGACTTTGGAAAGGGTTGGGTTAACCATTTGCCATTAGTCGAGTTTTCATACAACAATAGCTATCACGCTAGCATCAAAGCCGCACCATTCGAAGCACTTTATGGTCGAAAGTGTCGTTCACCTGTTTGTTGGACTAAAGTTGGAGAAGCTCAAACACTCGGTCCAGAACTAATTCAAGAGACCACTGAGAAAATCATCCAGATCAAGCAAAGGATGCAAGCTGCTCGTGATCGACAGAAGAGTTACGCCAATCTGAAGCGTAAACCAATGAAATTCCAAGTCAGGGATAAAGTTATGCTCAAAGTTTCGCCTTGGAAAGGGGTCGTACGTTCTGGCAAACGGGGGAAGTTGAACCCTAGGTATGTTGGACCTTTCAAGGTGTTAGAAAAGGTCGAAGAGGTTGCTTACAAGCTCGAGCTTCCTGAAGAGCTGAGTAGAGTTCATAATACATTCCATGTGTCCAACCTGAAAAAGTGTCATGCCGACGAACCATTAGCTGTTCCGTTGGATGGACTTCATCTCGATGACAAGCTTCATTTTGTTGAGGAACCATTAGAAGTAGTGGGCCATGAAGTTAAACGGCTGAAGCGAAGTCGGATCCCATTAGTCAAAGTTCGATGGAACTCCAAGAGAGATCCTGAGTTCACATGGGAACGTGAAGACCAATTCAAGAAGAAATATCCACACCTCTTCACCAATACCACACCGTCGTCAAGTGCTGCATTGTGAGCCTTGAGGACAAGGCTCGTTTAACGGGGGAAGTCTATAACACCCTGTGTTTTCAAGTCATTGACGACGTCGATAAATCTACAATGTACCTTTTGTATTGTACGCGTTTGCTTGTGATTTCATGAATTGTGTTTAAATCGCGTAAGCTAAAAATTAGCGTTCAATGTAGACGGGCATCAAACGATTAAATGTTTACATCGATCAAGTATTAAATAATTATTTTGAGAATAATTATGATCATTGTTCATTTATTTTTATCGGTTACGTAAATTATATTCGTTTCGCGATAAAGTACGTTTAAGCATACCCGGAACCACAAAAATATTTCTACGCTTCAACAAATAACCACGATTTTACCCAACACTCAAAGTTTTATTAAATTTACCCAAGATAATATTATCTTACACTTTGTACATTGGAAAATAAAACATTTCACAAATGCTTTCAAGTAAACATCTTTTATTTAAAAGCTACAACAAGTAACATGTATAAAATGATACTAGATATTTTGTAAATGATCAAAATCCATCTAGAAGCCCCCCTCCATTTCCATGGCATAACAACAACTAGGAGACATAGAGCACACATTTTACATACAACTTGGTCTTTGTACATCCTACTTCATTAAACCTAGCCCATATCTTGTTTCTTTGACCAAAGACCATGACCAAGACCCCTAACAACACACCCCCCCCCCCCCCTCCTCCCTTATGCCTCTTTGACCCCCATTGCACATTATTGACGAGGATTCCATATATAAACTAATTTAAATAAATTTATTGTAGAGATATAAACACATGCAATGCTAAACACTAGCAAAATAACACAAAATCTCTCGCTTTTGGCTCTCTTATAGCTCACGGCTCAACCCCCCCCCCTATAAACAATCCATACAAATTTTTATACAACCTATACACATCTATACACATCCATTCTAAGATATTCTAAGGTGTTTCCAAGCATTGGATTACCTTTTTCAAGTATTAATCAAGAAAAGTGAAGCTAGGGTTTTATCTTGGAAAGCTAGGGTTTTTATTGTGCAAGCTTTGATCTTTGGTCTAAACTCGGGTTTAGCACTTATTTCTCATCACATTCATCCTTCCTAAGGTCTTCTAAATACCTTTATACTTTTCATTCATGATTTTTTTGTTAACATGTTCCTTATAGCTAAATCACCATATAGGACCTTTAAATATGTACAAAGAGTTTTTACTTATTTTTATGAATTCATACACTTTTTCTTATGTCATGTTGCTATATATATCATGGAATAATGGGTGTATAAGTATGTTAACATGTCATCTAAGTATAAACATGTTTATGTATAAATTAGGGATTATAAAGTTATTTAACATGTTACAAGTAAGAGTAATATAAATGACTTGTAAATCTTGACAATTGTGGAAAATATATAGACATAAAGGGCTTATTCTAAGTAGTCATATATGTCAAAATAATTCTAGGAATTTTATAAAAAACTACTAAGTTAAAAAGTATAATAAAACAGTTTTTATTTTATACATATGGAATACACTTGGATAATAAAAGGGTGTTTTAATTTCGACATCATACAGTAGGCATAACCTTTTTATAAAAATAATACGCCTCCCGACGATTTCGAAAAGGTAAGAAACTTGTCGAACGGATAAATAACGAAAAAGTTACGACAAAAACGAGTTATACGTTAATTAAAAAGTGTTTATAAAATAACTTTCATAAAAACTATATAAAACAGCTAGTTTAGTATTTTTAACAAATAATACATATTTTTAGGATTCCAAAATGATAAGAATCATGATTTTTCAAGTAATAATGAAGAAGTTATGAATTTCGCGAGTATTCGATAGTTAAAAGTTTATAAAAATAATTTTATAAACTATGAACAGTAAAACACTATTCATGACAGAAAGTTATATTTTTGTAAACCTCATAAATTGATAGAATTTTCATTAACGAGAACGTCCTCGAAAGAATCACTAAAAACGGAGCTATAACGAATAAAATACGACATTTACGGGTTTTACGACGATAAAAACTATATAAGTGAAACTCATGTCTGGTATGAACAGTAAAAGTTACTGTTCATCAGAGGACCAAAATTATAAAAATGTCAAATATCGATAACCCGTCTTAATACGAAAAGATGGGCATAAGAAACGCAAGAATCGGGCTTAAAACGCAAAAGTTATGCTATATTTACTACAACGATAATTATAAACGTTTTTACTTATTAAACGTAATTTTACCAAAACCATTAGTTGGTGATTGAGCTATATAGAATTATATGTGGTTATCAAAGTACTATATTACTAGGGAGTTTCATAATGAGGCCTCTTCGGGGTGGCGTATCGACGAGTTGCTGGATTTACGATTTAAAGTGTCCTAGCTCCTCATACGTTCACTACATGACCTCTTAATTATGATAGCCCGAACGATAGTATGATGTAACTAACATAGACCTGTATATGATGTTAGTTAATCGAAGTACATGGTACTTATACGACCTTAAATTAAATAGGTTGCATCTGACGATTTGCGTGACGCATTATCTATGATATTTGGATTATCAGAACTCAAGGTGAGTTCATAGCCCCACATTTTTACGATTTCAATGATTTATAACTATGGGGTGGAAACATCTTGTTTTAATAAATTGGGACGCAAGTGGATATTTTATATTGATTACATGTTTGCCTAAGTAGCGATAACCCAAGTTGAGCCCATTATCATGAACTGTCAATTGCATAGATGTAGTTGTTAATTACATTATGTGAGCGCGAATGTTATGAATAGATCTATTTGGGGAAACGACCTCCCCGTTCGGGTGACTAGCTATCACCGGGAACGAACGTATAGCATGTCGAATTTGGGGATGTTTCGGGTTGAACATCTAATAACATCATTGCGGGCTGAGTAGCAATATTTTGCGAACAAGACTGTCGAGCTTCAGTGTCATGAGCTTAGAAAAATGTAATCTGGTTTTTGTGATGTCTGCATCTGTTGCATTATCACGGGAAAAGTCTTGCGGTCCTGCATATTATGATTTATCAAACCTATGAATGCACCAACATTATTGTTAACATTTTAAAGCAATGTTTTTCAGGAGATCAGTAAGCATAAGGTGCCAAGGATACATTGGTGATTTTGTTTTGGGATGTTATGCTAAAGATATGGTTGTATTATGTTTTAGGAAACTCATGTGTGGTGAACCAGTATCTTTGTAATAATAATAAGGAACAAGTCAAAGCTTCGGGCTATTTGTATCAAATATTTGTTAAATCCAATGTATCAGTTTTAAAACGACTTTTTGGTCGTTCTATATATATCTTGTGTTATTGATCTGAGAAGTAACATGCCCCGGACCCTTTTTCCGCTGCGACCCATTTTGGGGGTGTTACAGAATAACCCTAAAAAAATTTCGATATGACCTTCTAAATCGCGCAGCTTGGGAAGCGATCTACTTTTGGACACGTGTCACCGTATTAATCATTTGGGAGGAAATTAAAAAAAATGTAGATCACGCATGAACCATGGCGATTTATGTTTTTTAATTTTTTTTCCAAAGTCGGATGATAAATTGGATAGAAATATGTTTTATTGAAAATTGTTGATCCCGGGCATCTTTGCGTACGTATTTGGATAGAAATAAATTTTGAAGAAATTCAACTACTCTGATGTGAAGTCTGCTTCAACTCCTGTTGATTTGGAAAAACCTTTGGTCAAGGATGGAGATGCTGATGATGTTGATGTACATCTCTATAGATCTATGATTGGGTCTTTGATGTATCTCACTGCATCTAGACCAGATATCATGTTTGCAGTATGTGCATGTGCTAGATTTCAAGTTACTCCTAAGACATCACATCTCTTAGCAGTCAAGAGGATTTTTAGATATTTGAAAGGCAAACCAACTTTAGGCCTTTGGTATTCTAGGGATTCTCCATTTGAACTGGTTGCTTATACTGATAGTGACTATGCTGGAGCAACTCAAGATAGGAAGTCTACAACTGGAGGTTGTCAGTTTTTGGGAAACAGGTTGATATCTTGGCAGTGTAAAAAGCAAACTGTGGTTGCCACTTCTACAACTGAAGCTGAATATGTGGCTGCTGCTAGTTGCTGTGGACAAGTACTCTGGATTCAAAACCAATTGCTGGATTATGGGTACAATTTCATGAACACTGTCATTAATATTGACAATAACAGTACTATCTGCATTATTGAAAATCCTGTTCAACATTCTAAAACAAAACATATAGAGATTAGGCATCATTTTATAAGAGATTGCAACACTAAAAAGTTAATACAAATGGTTAAAATTCATACTGATTTAAATGTTGCAGATCTTCTTACAAAAGGTTTTGATGCAGGCATATTTCAATACTTGGTCTCAAGTATTAGAATGCTGAATCCTTAACTGTCTATATCTCTTTATGTTTTTGTAATAGTTTTGTAAAGGATTAATAATGTTAGTTTTCTCAATTAATACTGCAAAGTATAATTAAAACTGCTAGTTATACTTAAGACTGTTTGTTAAAACAGTTAGTCATAGTTAATGCTATTAAGAAGAAAATGTTTTGGAGTTTGTATATTTGGCTATGAACTAACATTTGCAGGCATAGCATGTTGAATACCTGATGTTGAATACTTTACCTTTTTGAAGAAAGATAATGGTCTTGGTTCACAGTCTTTAACTTTTATTCATGGGTTATGCATAAATATGGATCCTCATGAATTCCCACATGTCTATCTAGTATTTTCTAATGTGCTTGTGATGAATAGAGGCATGTTGTTGCATAATTATTGAAGATAGAGTTAATGCTGTTAGACTTCATTTAATACTGATAGGCAGAAAATTACTACTGCCAGGCAAATGTTAATGCTGTTAAGATGACATAGGCACTAAAGTTGCAACTGTTTCAAATTCTTATCTCTTGAAGCATTGTTTGAGGGGAGGTTCCTTATTTATACAACCAAAAACATGGATGAAAGGATGTGTTATATCATGAGTATGTTCAAAAGGGATCAAGACACGTCTAGGCATATCAAAAGAGGTCGGGACACCAAGATACCTCAGTATAGTGGTCCCCCTGACAAAGGTTGGTGATGAGGCTGTCCATAAGGAGCTGGGTGACAGAATGGAAAGGGCTGCCGCTACTGCCTCTAGCTTAGAAGCAGAGCAGGATAGTGGTAACATTAAATAAGTCCCAATCCATGGCAACACTTAATGAATCAACTACTTAGGAATTGATTCAGGTAGTGGTCCCAGGTGCCAAGATACCATATTGGGGGATGTGAATGCTCAAACTAGGTTTGAGATTACATCTAAACAGTCCATTGATCCACCTCTCTCAAGAGGTTACACACTTGGAAGTGGGGTGGACAGTATAAAACTTATTGGAATTGATGGAATTTTGTACACAACTGTCATATAAAAACAGAAAGAGTGTCTTGGTAAGCCAAAAGAAATAAGAGATTTTGTAAGCTTAAAATAGAAAGAGAGATGTGTGCATAAAAACAGACTTCATGGATTCTTAGAAGTTACTACTGCTCAGGTACATAATGGAAATTATGCTAAGTGGTTAGTACTGGTAGTATAATGTTACCACTACTAGTTACTACTGTTAGTGTATATTAGTATTGCTAGTACTAATTTTACTACTGCTTATGTTTATTAGTGTTGCTGGTGGAAAAATTACAATTGTTTGAAGACTTTCTACTGTCAAGAGGATAAAGATGAATTAAAGAGATAAAGATTGTTTGGAGAACAAGAGTTCAAGTTCTCTAGTTAGGGTGATTCTATAAATACTTTGATTAGGGTTTCATTTACTTCTTTATTCAATTTCACTTATTCAAATACTCTACAACTATAAACCCTAATTCAATTTTCATCTTTGATCATCAAATTCATCATTATGTCAAGCCCTAAGTTTGCTGAAACACACAATGTGGTCGCGTTCTTGGAAAAATCCAAAGAAAGTGATGGGTTTGCAGAGATAATCGATTTCCTGAAAGCAAGTTCTGTTTCATATGCTTTAACAATCAATCCTGTAATCTACACATATTGCATTGAATAATTTTGGGCAACTGCTAAGGTACAGATAGTTAATGGAGTGCGACAGTTACAAGCCCTAGTTGATAAGAAGAGGGTTATTGTTACGGAGTCAAGCATAAGGAGATATCTTCACTTGGATGATGCAGAAGGTACTGATTGTCTTCCAACTGCTACTATCTTTGAAGATTAGCGCGTATGGAGGAAATGAAAGCCTTCTCAAAACTTACATTTTTTTATAAAGCCTTTTTCTCTCCACAGTGGAAGTATTTCATTCATACTATTACTCAATGCTTAAGTGCAAAATCCACTACATGGAATGAGTTCTGTAGTTCTATGGCTTCTTTGATCATATGTTTGGCAACTAATCAGAAGTTCAATCTGTCAAGAATCATTAGATGCAGATGGGTGAAACACTTGGATGGAGGAGTCAAATTCTTGCTGTATCTACATTTTCTTCAAGTTTTCATTAATCAACAATTGGGTAATATGTCAACTCACAAGAAGATTTTTGTTAATCCCTTTCATACAAAGAAAGTCTTTGTCAGTTTATAATTTATTGGAAGAGAGCTGGAAAAGGATTTCTTCTGGGAGGAATAACACCTATATTTATACCTAATGATGGTTTAAACCTATTGAAGAAATTGGAAAGGAATTCAGGATCATCCAAGCTGATTCCACTCCAATACACATATATGATCAACCATCTTCATCTTCCTAACCCAAGAAGGATAAACCATCTAAGAAGGCTTAGAGACAGGAGGCAGAGGTTCCTCAAGATGAGGCAGAGCATGAGGAGAGTGTACCAACACCTTCTAATGATCCACAACCTAGTGGTGAGGATAGCATGCAACTAACAGAGTTGATGGTTTTATGTACCAAATTGCAAATACAGGTTCTTGATTTACAAAAGGCAAAGGATGCTCAAGCTAAAGAGATTGCTGCTTTGAAGAAGAGAATCCAGGGGTTAGAAAGGAGGAAAATATCAAGACCTACAGGTTTGGAAAGACTC
The DNA here is from genome assembly GCA_026074375.1 of Tanacetum coccineum. NCBI lineage: Eukaryota > Viridiplantae > Streptophyta > Magnoliopsida > Asterales > Asteraceae > Tanacetum > Tanacetum coccineum. Next base: position 76,128 of record BQNB010003353.1, read on the forward strand.
AGGAAAGTTGGTATGTCTTAGAGAGTTAAGTCCTCTGAAGACGAGGAGAGTTTGGGTGTTTCTGAAGATGCATCTAAATAGGGGAGGAGTATTGCAGATATTGATGCTGATGTTAAGGTAACTTTAGTTGATGAAACTCAAGTAAGGCAGAATGATGACTTGATATTTAATACTGGAGTTTTGGATGATGTTGAGATGCCTGTGGAAGCTAAGGTTGATGGGAAAGATGAATAGAGTACTAAGACTGATGATAGTGACTGGCAGGTGAAGCAAAGGTTTTTATTTTTTTTATTTTTTGTTGTTTTTTTACTACCTGCTAGGTATGAAAAGCTGTTTCCTACAACAAATGAGTAAACACTTTAGGCTCCGACACTTTTACCAATTAAAGCAGCTAGCCTAAAGTTTTACTAAGCTGCCGACAACAACAACAACTACAAGACCCAAGGATAAAGGGGTGGTTGTTCAGGAGCCATGTGAGTTCAGAGTTCCACAAGAGATAAAACCTTCAAGTTCTAAAGATAAAGGAAAATGTATTATGATTGAGCCTGAAGTTCTTTTGAAGAGAAAAGATCAAATTTCTCTTGATGAACAAATTGCAAGAGAAAATCAAAGCTAAGATGGATACAGAATATTAGAAGAGCGAAAAGCTGAGGCAAGGAAACAAGAAGAAGAAGCCAACAAACATTGATTGAGTTCTGGAGAATACACAAGCTATGATGGAGGCTGATAGACTGCTGGCTGAGAGACTCCAATCAAAGGAAAGAGAAGAATTGACAGATGAGGAAAAAGTAAAATTGTTTATGGAACTGATGGAGAAAAGAAGAAAGCATTTTGCTGCACTTAGAGCACAAGAAAAGAGAAACAGACCTCCTACCAAGGCACAAAAGAGAACTCAAATGTCTACTTATCTTAAGCACGGGTGGGATATACATACAAACAACTAAAAGGAAAGAGTTTGATGAAATTCAAAAGTTGTTTGATAAGGAAATGAAGAGAGTAAATACCTTTGTAGCTATGGGTTCTGAGGTACAGGAAAGCAAAGAAAAGAAGGAAAAGAAAGAGAGGAGAACAGTAAAGTAGCAGAAAGAAGATTCTTAGAAGAAAGAGCAGGGGGGGGGGAAGAGAAAGGGGGGGTAAAGAACAGTAGAAAGAATCCTCAAAGAAACAAAAAGTAGAGGAAGAAAAAGAGTCAGAGGAAGTTGATGATGATGATGAGGTTGAGCTAAAGAAGCTTTTGGTAATTAAAAAGGATGAGGATATAGGAATTGATGCTATACCACTTGCTACCAAATTGCCAGTGATTATTGATTATAAGATTCATAAAGAGGGGATGTTAGTACACTATAAGTTGATAAGAGCAGATAGAAATTCAAAGAGATACTCTTCAATGATAAGGATGCTACAAGGAATAGATAGAGAAGACTTGGAAGCTCTTTGGAGGATAGTGAAGGCAAAGTATGGTGATACAAGGACTAAAAGAATTTGGAATGAGTGTTGTATGGAGACTTGGAAAGATATGTTTTGAACCAATAAAAAAATGAAATATTGGAGAATGTGCAAGGATACGGCGACTAATGGAAGTTGATTGATTCATCTGGAGTTTACTTTGTAAGATTTGATAATCTTTACATTTTTATGTTGGTTGAAAGAAGATACCCCCTTACACCAATTACCATCACCAACAAGCTCACCAAAACTTCAACTTATTCATCAAAATGAATGTTTATCAATTGCTGAAGCTTATGATAAAGCAACAAAAAGGAAAATGAAAGGTTTGAATGCATCTTCCTGAAGTGTGATGAAGACTTTTAAAGAAGAAACTTGAAGATTCAGATGATGAACATCAAGTTTAGGGGAGGATTGTTGGGTCTTAAAAGACTTCATGGATTCTTAGAAGTTACTGCTGCTCATTGGGGGATGTTTGGGGGGTGGTGGGGGGGGGGGGGGGGGGTGGTACATAATGGAAATTATGCTAAGTGGTTAGTATTGGTAGTATAATGTTACCACTGCTAGTTACTACTGTTAGTATAATTTAGTACTGATAGCATAAAGTTACTGTTGTTAGTTGAAGTTAAGACTGCTCAGTGTTGAAGACTAAAATATAAGCTAAGTAGTTAGTGCTGTTAGTAGTAAAAGTTAAGACTGCTAGTACAGGTTACTACTATTAGTGTATATTTTATGCTTATGTTTTCATTTAAGTTTGCTAAAAAGTTGATAAGGTACTTATGTCGGTAATTTGGTATTTTGTTCGATATGCTTAATGATCTAAATTTGCTTATCGGTTATTAGATCTCAATAGTTTATTAGAATTATGTTTGCTTATTAATCGTTTTGTGGCTTATTCCGTATCATGTAGTTAGTAAGGTTTTCAGTAACGAAAGTAGCAAACAATTAACTTGGTTATGTTACAATAAGACTCAAGTAATTGCCTTCATTATGCTATCTTTTTAAACCGTTTGGCATATTAAGTGTCATAAAAAATAGAGGCAAGTTTTTTTTCTTTTTGTTATCAAGTTATCAACTGTATGCGTTTGGATTGTAAATGTGACTGGGCATGATTGGCTTAAAGAAAGATTGAATAGGGTCTTCGTTTAATTCTTGGGCCATGGTAGAATGTGTTGATTCATTAAGTTGGGCCGTTTGATTTAATTGAAGTTTAGTTGAATCCGAAATGTTATATGTTATCAGTTAATGGTTTTAATTGTTTAATGTTTGACTATTTGGTACCGGTCTAATCACGAGGCGAGGAGCTTACGGGTTTATTTAGCTAGACCGACTTTGGTTAGTTGCTTTAGCTAAATAAATCGGGTGGTATTCGTTTAATTGCGGGTCTTCAAATCGGTTACATTTTCTATCCTTTTTCGATTAATTAGTGTAGTTTTATCATATCATTTTATAATATGTTTTGATTTTTGCCATGCTTAGTGTAGATTTATTTTTATTTTTAAATGCTATGTTTAATTTCATTATGAGTAGTGAGTAGTTTTATTAATGCTTGTTAAGTGATTAGTGGAATTGTGATTTAAGTGTGGATTTGAAAAAGGTTTAATTAATTAATAATTTTGATTATTTAAGATTTGTGGTTTAAATATTTTAAGGACAAAATCCGAAAAATTAGTTAAACGACTTATCTAGAAATTAATACCTTTTTAAGAGATTTTTGTCAATATAAGCCAACGTTGTGAGATAACTATCTTTTCTAAAGACATGAATTCGTTAATTAACCTTAATTCACACTTAATGAACTTTTCACATCACTTAGCAAGCATTTGCATTTTTAGTTTTCTTTTAGATCAATTTTAATATAATCTTGTCGTTTTAATCTTAGAATTAATTTTAGTTTAATTTTTAGTATAAAACCAAATCAAAAACTAATATGCTATTCAAGCTCGATTTATAACTCGAACGTAGATTTCCATTCACCTCTCATCGAGGAAACAACCCGGGAGGTTTTTGAGATATCACTTTGGTTAAAAGCGAATTTCTTTAGCCCGACGGAAAATACTATAATATACTATTATTCATTATCTTCCTTATTATTACGTATTAAAATATATTATATATATTTATATGTAATAAAAAGGGTGGATCACACATATTCGGCTATTCGGTATTTTTAGAATGACTCTATATTTTGTCCTAGCTTTACTTAAGCATTTGGTTACACTCGCTTCTAACAAAGCATTGGCGATATTTATCATGTATCGTGCTTGCCTACTACGAAGCTTTAGTAATGGCCATGCTCATCACGTGGTTTCATACCCAACCGATTAATTGCTCATTGTATCGGGCTTGCCAGATGGCCAAACTTCTTGGTAATGATCTCGATTTAATCACGGCTAGGTTTTAGCCAACCATAGCCATGCTTGTGGGTTATCAAGCCACAATCGAAAATGGACTATTAGGCTTGCGTACCACTCAAATCAACCTTTATCTACATTTGAGTAAGTATACCCATCCACTCACGTCCTAAGCCATATCACGGCTACCCAAAGGCGACATAAGCACTTACTACCATTCAAAGGCACATAGCACATAAGACACATACAACACATTTTTTCCCACATAATTCGGCAGCGATAATCCTGCTAGAAAACACATATTGTCGAAAGACAAATCGAAAACAATCAAGAAAACAATTGAGCATCATGGGCTCGTTGCTTGATGACATCAAATAACGTCACTTTATTATATCATTTATCCTATCTGTTTTGCCCACTTTTATATAATTATTGCATTATTTGGTACTTAATTGATTTAAAGTTATTAAATACAGTAAATCATGAGTGTTTTGTGAAGACACGCTAAAAGGCGCATAAATTGGAGCTAAAACAAAGACATTTGAAGATTTATGAATTTTCACCGATACGCTGTATCCAACTAAAGGGATACGGCGTATCTGCGCCAGACTTCACAAGAAAACGCGTTTGACCAATTCTAAATACGGCGTATTCACTCTATCTACATACGCCGTATCCATGAAGATAACTATTCACAGATACAGTAAATTAAGTAAATTGGGAATGATATCAAAGATTTATTACAAACGTAGCGCGCACTCTAAGGAATCCAGCCCAAGATGCCGTATCAACCTTGCTGGATACGGCGTATTGAGTATTTTTCAGCAAATATAAATAGAAGACACAAAAATGAGTTTTTAGTGTGCAATATCATATTCTTTATACCATACTCACTAAAGACGAATTTCAGAAGAGAAGATTAGCCACCAAGGCCAAGCATCGGTCATGAATCCATAGAAGGCATCGTGTAATTCTTACTCTCTTAATCGTTTGATTTTAAATTGTTTGATTATGCTTGTATAATTACAATGGTTGTGGGCTAATACCCTCGAGTATTAGCCATCTTAATGAAAGTTTAATGTTTGGTTTGTTTTAAAAATCGATTTCTTAATTTATTATTGATTATTTAATTATGTTTATCACCTCATACTTGTTTATGTGTTTGAATATGCGACCTATCATTCAACTAGGTCTAGTGATACGAACCAAGTAATCTAGATACCATGATAGCTCTCCATATCGTGTTTCATATGTATGGACCAATAGGATCACAAATAACATCCTGTCTTCGTCTTTGAATTATGAGCTTAGTTGGACCGGTAGGTGACCCGTTTATGCTTCAGCAATCATGCTCTTAATTTATTGATAAAGATTAGAATAGTGGACTACGAGTATATAAAACACTGTCAAACAATAAGTGGGTAAAGTCCCGTTGGGCTAGGGTTTTAACAGGATCACCACTTCTTTAATTCTCTAAGATAGATTATAATTAAACTAAAGGATGCTTTATGCGGATGCGTTTAATTATGACATGATTAATCGTGTCTAGGTCTTAGGATGATGTACCGCCTAAGTCTTAAGAATGATATGCCGTTTCGAGATAAGTAAATCATTGCACTAAAACAAACAAACCACCTCAATAAATCCAACTAGACGGTACAACCAATCAAAATATAAAAAAAAGAGATATCACACTACAAATTACAATAAGTAACCCCCCCAACCAGACCTAGATAGATATAGAGATAGAAGGTGTGAAGTCATGCCCCCCCCAAAACCAACTCACCCTCCCCACTCATCAAGTATAACCCCATTACCCATAGTGTGTGCCTCACCAACCCACACATAATCCCTAACTTGTGTTGTGTCCACGACTCTCAACCTGTTCCTCTCGCGCGCGTCGCGCGCGGCTGCTGCGCGGCGCTGTGTGTGTGTGTTGTGTGTGTGTAGGAGAGAGAGAGAGTGATGGAGAGGGAGAGACGCGCGCAGCGCGAGCGCTCGCGCGCGCTGCGCGCGGTACGCTGTGTGTGGTGTTGTGTGTGTGGTTTTCAATTGTGTGTTATGGTGTTGTTGGCGAGCTGACGCTCAGATAGGATTTTAGTTTACGCTAGAGAGATGATGTGTGGACTTGTGATGTGTGTGTGGATCTCGCTCTCTTCGCGTTCTATGCTCTCTCTTCACGATGTATTGTGTGAATTGTGTGAAGATTTACTGGACAAATTTAGTATGTGGCTAGCGTATACGTTTCGTTATTGTTAGTGGGGTCTGGCGCCGCAGTTTGGTTGTCGCAGCTCCGCGTGGGTAGGCTGTGAGTGTGTGTGTTGTCGCTCTCGGCGCAGGACGTCTCGCCAACGTACATTAAATTTTCCCAATTCTTAGTGTTCGGATACCTATTACGCGAACTCCATCTTGACCAGGTACACTGCTCGTTAAAGTGTTGTTTTAGGTTTGCGGTAAATATAAATTTATATACTTGTATTAAATATTGACCATACACGACAGCACATCGGTTTTGGCGCCGTTTTCGGGGAGTGAAATAATTAAACCTTATTCTTATCAGTATTTCTAACCATTAATTAATTTAGTGAACTCGACAAATCTTAGACTCAAAGGGTGTCATACCTTCCAAAACTGCTGCTGATGCTAAAATTGCCATCTAATAAATGGTCCAGTACTCCAAGAAATGGCACAATGGAACATCATCAAGGACCAGAAGTACTGAAACTTCTGACGGGCTTGCTGCTATCCAAGCCTAACTCAACAATCTCGGACGAGAAATAAAGAAAGTAAATGAGAAAGTGTACGCTGCTTAAGTCAGATGCGAACTATGCAAGGGACCACACTATATAAAGGATTGTCCATAAAAGGAAGAAGGGAAAACTTTAGAAGAAGCTTATTATACATAGTTCGGTGCACCTTATCAACCTGGAGGACAATATAGAGCAGCAGGGCCAGGATTCTCCTAACAAAACAATGGAAACTCTTTGTATCCTGATTGAAGACCAAGCCTGGAAGAATCACTGACCAAATTTATGGCATAATCAGTTAAAAGGCATGAAGAAAACTCGAGCATAATCAAAGAGATTCGAGCTTCCACTAATGCAGCAATAAGAAACCAAGGAGCTTCGATTAAAACCTTGGAAATACAAATCGGTCAGATGAGCAAGGTCTTGCAAGAGAGAGGATTTGGAAGCTTGCCCAGCTCTACAGAAACAAACCCTCGAGACCAAGTTAAATCGATCTCAACTGCTAAAGCTGATTTTTCTGGGATACGCCGTATCGGATGTGGTCCATACGTCGTATCGGGCACACAGCACAGGAGCATATTGTCTGAAACAGTCCCTTTTCCAAATCGACTGCAAAACTTCAGCTGTGATGACTGGAGAGAGGCACAAGATGTGAAGATTCTGGATGCTTATGATCACACCTTGCCTCCAAAAGAAAAAGACCCAGGGAGCTTTACTTTACCTTGTTTTATTCATAATATCTGTTTTGATAAAGCTCTTGTTGACCTAGGAGCAAGTGTGAGCGTTATGCCATTTTCCACCTACACCAACCTTGGTCTAGGAATTTTATCTCACACTAGGTTGACCATCGAACTAGCTGACCGAACCATTAAGCAACCAAGGGGTATTGCCGAAAATGTGCTAGTAAGGATAGGCAAATTTATTTTCCCTATAGACTTTATCATCTTAGACATACCTGAGGATGACGATGTCCCTTTAATCCTCGGACGACCATTCTTGTCAACCGCCCACTCCAAGATTGATGTCTTCAAAAGGAATATTACTTTACGGGTGGGGGAAGAAAAACTTGTTTTTAAAAGTATTAAGCCCGCCATTAGCATAATTAAAAGGGTCTTTGTGATATAAAGTCTTGATCTAGAAACAAAGCTTATAGGAGAGGGTGATGAATCATTCGACCCGGCTTATGGTAATTACATAGAATTAAATGATTTAGATACACCTCTAGAAACTAAAACAGATCAAGATTTTGAGCCAACTTTTGTTAAAACCAACTCTTATAAAATGAAATTTTCTTGTGAAATCGGGTATAAGCATGTTAATGCTGACCTCCTCCCTTCCTTTCCCATTAACTTAATTTCTAAAAGATTTTATTATTCCATAATTAAGGACAAGGATGAAAAGAAGAGCCATGCCGGCACTTTAATAGATATACCTGTTTTTGTCAGAAAATTTTCTATTATTTCAGGTTTTACCATCATTGATGATGATGATATGGCAAAAGACATTGTGCTCAGCATGAAATTTTGTAAGAAGTACGCATCATGCCAAATGATTATGAAGAAATTCTCTCTCGGTGATAAGTACGAGCGAATCATGAAGGATGAATAAAGAGGAGAAAAGAAAAAGGTCGAACTTAAAGACCAGCTGAAACAAAAGTGCTTATCGGGAGACAACCCGGTCATTTTAATTGTTTGACGCATTTTAAATTATTTGTTGCACGAGTCTGTCTTCCCAAACACTCAATACGGCGTATCGAACCCCTCTGGATGTTATCAGTTTTTAAAACTTAATATTTAATTTCCAGTAATTTAATTGTTTCTACAGGAACAATACGGCGTATCCTAGGGTTTGGGATACGGCGTATTGATCCCTGTACAGTTGTGTGTTTAATTGTTTTCTTGTACCATTGTAGCGAGATAGAATTTGCACTTGTCTTCTAATCTTTTATACAGGACCTTGCTGAAACTATGATATGGTATATGCTGAAAAAGACATGTGTTGAACTTATCCGGGCATGCTAAAGCCCTAGTCAACACACTTTTTGCTCAAGGACTCATCTTGGAGAATTATCACGAGCAAAACATCAGGGAGTTTTCCGTTCTAATTCTATTCTTCCTTATTATTCATTATTTTATCTATACAACGAGGACGTTGTATAATTTAAGTGGGGGGATGGAGAATTAGAACGTACTTGTCTTCTTTTTTACAAAATAACATGCAATGTGCTTAAAAATGGCCAAAATTTAAAAAATTTCAGCATGACTTTTGTAAAAATCACTAGTTACATTACCTAGCGCACTATAACCCTTGATACATATTGTGAGAATTAAGCCTATTCCGTTTCCAACTGTCTAATAAATTCCACAAAATTATGAGTGTGTCGGTGATGTAGTGGACTTTAAAACTTGGCCTGGTATATCACTCGAGATTGCCATGATTAGTACTATGGATTTAGAGGGAAGAACATGTTCAGCTGATAAATTTCTAGGACTTAACCATATAGCCTACATGTCGTAAAATTAACTTTCCACACTGGTTAGTTAACTCCCGTGTAACCCTTGATTACTCTCATTTTTAGAGTAAAATCCCCTAGAACAACCTGTTGAGCCATTCCTTTCTTTTTCTACACCATATTATATGTTTCGTTACACCTTTGCACCTTAGCCTACCATGTAGATTAAGCCTATTTTACCAATGTTGCTAGTTGTTTTCGTGTAAAGTCTTGTATTTCCTGTGTCAAAGTGAAATTTTTCTATCTTTGTAATGGTCGGGAAATTGAACAATGCAATGGGAAAAATATGTAGCTTGTAAGTTTCGCTACTTTCGCGATAATTAATCATGTTCGAAGAAGAAGTTTTACAAGGAAAAAATTATCCGGATGAATTATGATAGTGAAGACGCGGAAACCAAACCGAGATTTATGATTTATTGTTTGAAAAAAAAAAGATGAAAGAAAAAATAGTCGGTTCAAAAGAAGTTTATACCAAAGGAATCACTTGGAAGGATCGATTATTCATTGATACGTTACAAAAAATCAACGATGTAAAGTCTTGTAAAAAAGTGGTTGATATCACCACTTATGTAAAGGTATGTAAAGAACGGGATGTAAGGGAAGTTGATCGTTAAGGGAACGCCAACTTAGGTTGTCTTTTTCATTTCTATGATCGAGGTGTTTGTCTATATGTTCAAGTCTTTGTCATGGAACGGTCGGGGGAAAGTTACTAGCAACCGTACCTTATTTGTTGGCTTAATCTATTTGTTTCGTGAATTTCACTTAACACCCATTTTACTTCCCTTTCCTAACAACTAACCTTAGTGTCTACTCGAACGAGGACTTGTTCGAGCATGCATGTCTATTCCGTCGTTACGGCCATGTATGCATGTCTTAGCTGCCTTGTTGGATGACGACTTTTGGTGAAAGTTAGAAGCTCCCTACCCTATATCGTTCTTCATCCTAACCGCTGGTTAAACACGAACAGGGATGTGTTTGGATTGTATATGTCTATTTCGTCATTACGGACATGTATATACGATACAGCTGCCTTATTGGCGTGGTACTTATGGTGAAAGATTGTTGAATGATTAACTGTAAGCCTTCTTAACCCAATTTAGCTTTTGACTTGTTCTTCCTTAGCTTTAGCGGTGGAGATGTGTATCCTTGCCAAGCCTATGATACAAAGCTAATCACGACCGAGCAATTGAGCATACTACTTAAATGTTGCACCCTAGATTAGTTAAGTGATCTGAGTGTTTTCATTTCCATATTTCGTGAGGAGCTTAGTCATGTACAGGTGATTAGAACAAAATAATGCTTAAACGAAAAATCCTCAACTCCGGTTGGAACACATTTTCATAAACCGAAACTTTTTCTAAGGTCTACTTGAGGACAAGTAGGATTCAAGTGGGGAGATATTTGATGACATCAAATAACGTTTGTTTATTATAGCATTTATCCTATCTGTTTTGTCCACTTTTATATAATTATTGCATTATTTGGTACTTAATTGCTTTAAAGTTGATAAATGCAGTAATTCAGGAGTGTTTTGTGAAGACACGCTAAAAGGCGCGTAATTTAGAGCTAAAACGAAGACATTTGAAGATTTCTGAATTTTCACCAATACGCCGTATCCAACTAAAGAGATACGGCGTATCAGCGCCAAGACTTCACAAGAAAACGCGTTTGACCAATTCCCAATACGGCGTATTCACTCTGTCTACATACGCCGTATCCATGAAGATAACTATTCGAAGATACAGTAAATCAAGTAAATTAGGAATGATATCAAAGATTTATTACAAACGTAGCGCGCACTCCAAGGAATCCAGCCCAATACGCCGTATCGACCTTACTGGATACGGCGTATCGAGTATTTTTCAGCAACTATAAATAGAAGACTCAAAAATGAGTTTTCAGTGTGCAATATCATATTCTTTATACCATACTCACTAAAGACGAATTTTAGAAGAGAAGATCAGCCACCAAGGTCAAGCATTGATCACGAATCCATAGAAGACATCGTGTAATTCTTACTCTCTTAATCGTTCGATTTTAAATTGTTTGATTACGCTTGTATAATTACAATGGTTGTGGGCTAATACCCTCGGGTATTAGCCATCTTAATGAAAGTTCAATGTTTGGTTTGTTTTGAAAATCGATTTCTTAATTTATCGTTGATTGTTTAATTATGTTTATCACCTCATACTTGTTTATGTGTTTGAATATGCGACCTATCATTCAACTAGGTCTAGTGTTACGGACCAAGTAATCTAGATACCGGGATAGCTCTCCATATCGTGTTTCATATGTCTAGACCGATAGGATCACAAATAACGTTCTGTCTTTGTCTTTGAATTATGAGCTTAGTTGGACCGGTAGGTGACCCGTTTATGTTTCAGCAATCATGCTCTTAATTTACTGATAAAGATTGGAATAGTGGACTACCAGTATATAAAACACCGTCAAACAATAAGTGGGTAACGTCCCGTTGGGCTAGGGTTTTAACAGGATCACCATTGCTTTAATTCTCTAAGATAGATTATAATTAAACTAAAGGATGCTTTATGCGGATGCACTTAATTGTGATAGGATTAATCGTGTCTAGGTCTTAGGATGATGTCCCGCCTAAGTCTTAAGAATGATATGCCGCTTCGAGATAAGTAAATCATTGCACTAAAACAAACAAACCAGCATTGAACCGGATTTAATATGGCTAATACAGTTTTCTATCATTTGGCTTGTACCGCTTATCTATCTTTTAATCTTCCTCTTTTGTGTTTATTATGTATTGAATTGGTATTTGTTTCCACCAAACCTATGCCGGTCTCTCAGGCTGAAAACCCCCCCATATCCTTAGACAACGTACATAGCATAGGTTTAACCCGTAAATAAACTAATTAAAATACTGATAGAATATAGGATTAAATTTCCACTCTTAGTGTTCGACACCCTACTTACCGCGAAACTCAATCTTGACCGGGTACTCTGTCTGTTAAATGTGTTGTTTTAGGTTTGTCGGCTAAATATAAATTTAAAACTTGATAATCAAATAATTAACCCTACACGACAGCACATCAGTAACCATTCCCCATAAGTGAATTTCGCAATGAAATGTGTCTCATCTTCATTTCCCGACACTCATAAGCATGTGTGCCTATGTTGTCAAAAGCAAGTGAATTTCGTAATGAAATGCGTCTCATCCTCATATCCCGACACTCATAAGCATGTGTGCTTATGTTGTCAAAAGTCAAGTGAATTTTGTAATGAAATGCGTCTCATCCAATCATGTCCACTTTTTATCAAGTGAAGAACAAAAATAAGATATTCAATATTCAAGTGTTGTTGAGTCATCACAATGTCGTGTTTTTCATTTTTCATCCAATCATTTTCACTTTTTAGCAAAGTGAAGAACACAAAGAACTCAAAATAGCTCGCTCAAACCCAAGTGGGGGAAGGAACGATCCCACGATCAAAAGACAACCCGGTCCCACTTTCAATTCAAATTCAACACATAGCAAGTAATAGCCATATAGCACATGCATTTTTAAGCTCAACCATTAAATATCACAGTAATAAAACATCACATACTCAAGCATCGTTTCCACCCCAATGAAAAATCTTAAAAAAGATAGGGGCTATGACACTCACCTGTTCGTGCAGCTATAAGCAATTCAAACTCCTTCCTCAACAACTATACACAATAAAAGCTCATGTTACCATCGGTAAGCTAAACTCTAATCCAATATAACAACCTTAATGATGGACTAATATCATCTATACTATATGTAAAGACTCTCTACCATCATTTTACACCTTCATTATATCTTTTATTTACTCTTTACTTTTATTTTAAACACTTATAACTTTTTGCTCTAATGCAGAATTTGACCCAACTTGGACTACCAAACCCATACCAAAACGCATCTATTAATTCCCACGATAAAAAAAAATTCACTACATGACCCCACAAGTATTATATTAAGTTCGCCCTAGAAGGCTCAGTGCATTCATTCAACCCCTAAGTATACCTTTGAAAATCAAACTTACAAACTGGTCAATTTCGGATCTGATTGCACACTAAAAAGGTTCGACTTAAAAAGCCAACTAAAAATTAATTTTAGACTTAGACATTTTGGGGTTTCTTAATAGACATATGAAAGTTACTTTACGTAAAAGGGCTTAATTTAAAACACTTCTTAAGTAGGGTTTTCACCTCACTTAAGTTGACTCAAAATTCGTCTGAAAACACAGTTTTGACAACGAGTTCATATAAACAACATTTGACCCCCTTACCCGACCAATAAAAATCTTCGAGGCAAGCTTTTATTGGAAGGAAGATTCAAAAAGCTACAGTTTAAAAAAAAGAATCATGTTGTTTGCATTCTCCATCATGGAGATATTCGCCCAACAATCTGACCTAAATTCTGCTCATTAATTAAACACCAAAACGCATAATTCAAGCCCTAATTCCTCATTAAAACTCATAACCACTTACAATTATGAACCCTAATCATTAATTCACCATTAATTACAGTAGACTAAACCCTAATTAAGAAAACCTAATTAATTTTATGATAAAACCTAATCCATCAGTGTTAGATTACATAAATTAACATGATAACTAAAAAAGATTAAACTAGGTATAGAAAGATTTACCTTAATAACTTGATAAAAAAAACTTTTTTTTCTTTCTTTTGAGGATTCGGTCGACCAAGGAGAAGGGGGAGAAAAAAATATGTATTTTCTAATCCTTGGTTTGCTTATATAGGCCAATGGATAACCCCCTTTCACAAGTTTTGAGCCTCAACTTGGACTCTTTTCTATTTTTTTTTACTATTCCTGTTTTTACTATTCATCCATAAATAAATTTTTTTTATTTTCTTTATTATTTACTAAAAGAACTAGAAGTTTGATAATTTATAAAAACCATAAACTATCTCCAAAACCTTCTTTCGCAAAACCTACGTTTTACGCTTTCTAAAAATAACTTTTCATTTCCAAATTCACTTTCTATATATGGAAAGTTTACCAAAAACTCTCATATTTTAACAAACTCATTTCTTTCACAAATGACACGCTTCACATTTTAATCCATCACCTAGACAACCACTTATTAACCAAAACAATTCTTTCAAAATACTAATTCAATTCCATTATCACTATAAGTGATAAAAATGAAATTTCTCCATCAAATAACTCATTTCTCTTAACTTAACCTCTAAAACCTAAACTTATCTTAAATTACTAACACAAAAATACGTATACGTATAAATACTTACACATTTAACACAAAAACGCTAAAATCTCAATAACCATTTCCTCGTCACTCAAAAGTGAACAAAATGAACTCAACAAATTTTAACACAAATCCAATCCTAATGAGACGATCACGCTCAATGGATTGATTATCCAATCTCACATATCCCACACAAACACATATAAACACGTATAACACATAAAATCACATAAACCGTACATTGCAACAGACATATAAGTCAACACTAATGGTTTGACTAACCTGCTCAAGTCATGGTTGTTACATTATCCCCACCTTCAGAAAATCTCATCCCGAGATTTAACTACTCGAGGCAATATCACTATCGACAAACAACCGAGGACACTTAGACCTCATTTGATCCTTGAGTTCCCAAGTAAACTCAAGGTCACGCTTCAAATTCTAACGAAATTGTACTAACACTATCTTACTACGCTTTAAACCCTTGACCTCTCGGTCCACAAACTCAACAGTTCCTTGACAAAACAAAGAGTCTTGTTAACCTTAATCTCGACAAACTTTCACAAACCGAATCCAACTGCTAATGACTTTTCTTACCCCCATAAGGGTGCAATTAGCAACACAACAACCCCAAACGAAAAGAAACATCCACTAATTGAACATCACTCGTCATCGAGAAAACTCGTCAAAACCTTGGGTTGTGTAACAACGTCATTTACATCCCGGTCTCGCAACTCATCAAACAAGAACTGTCTTGAAACCACGTTATAAGTTGTTACAAAACCTAACATTTTTAAAGAATCGGCTCGACTTCGAGTTTATTCATAAAATAACTTTAACCAAAATCACAAACACATCTAAGGGAATATTAAGGTTAATAAGAAACCTTACGTACCCAACTTCAATTAAAACTCTCAATGATCTCTTGCTCAACGAACAAGTGTGGATACTTAGTTTACCTGAAGTCCTAAAGACCTCCTTTCAAGTCCAATTGAATCTCAACTCAATGAACATTAATTACTTCTAATAGTTCTTTAGCAAAACCAAAAATTTGAATTTGACACACTAAACATGTCACACACACTCTTCAACTCTTTTAGGTAATATCAACCAATAACCCTTTCAAAATTCTCAAATGGACCTTCTTACCTTGGTATCTACTTACCATACTTTTCGAAACATCATACACCCTTCAAACTGAATACTTTAAGTAACACTCAATTACCAGCCTCAAGTCTAACAGTTAAACCTTACACTAGAATAATCCTTGAACCAAACTCGGTTCATTCAATCTTGATGTCGCTAGTTACAACCCACAAAATGGTAACCTACATTCCTTTCCACACAATGCTTCAAGTGAAGCACATCTCATACTCGAAAGATAATCGCCACTTTAGGGAAACACTCATCTCATGAAAGATAAGTATCCCAACTACCTCTAACATCTACAATACATGTCCTAAGCATAGCTAGAAATGGGGTGACTGAGTCAGTCCATTGACTACACCCAATCGTACTGTATCCACTACTCAAACTTGGTAACTTGACAATAACATCTTTAGTTATCCTTTCTCACTTCTACTCGGATAACTCAGGTTGTAGCAACAATCCTGAAGACCCTTGATACTCAACTTCCACTCTCGAATACGCTAAATACTTGCTACTACAACTAGCTATATTTTTCTTCATACTCGACCACAAACTTGAAAACCTAACACCACACTAAGTTGCATCCGCTTTAGGATGGATATAATACTTTATCGTATACGCCTCTTCAATAGCCAATATGAACCACTCTCTACCTCTTTTCACACTCGTTGGTCCAAGCCACGTAACATCTTATGTTGACACGTTCTTTGCTTTGGACATCTTATTTTACACCACCAACATCCTTTTCTTGATCTTAACTTGGATCATCATATGTCAATCCAAAACTCATTCTTGGCTTCACTCTTTTTACTACTCCACGATTCAACAACCACATTTTCCTTTCCTAGATGGTACTTGGCCTTGAAACCATACTCACTAAATAACTTCATCCATCGACTCTGCCTCATGTTCAATCCTTCTGATTGAAAGTGTGTTTGAAACGTTCATGATCCATATAGATCACTCTCCACGTCTCGTTCACTTAATGCCTCTAGCATTATAGTGCAAAACCTATCACGTTAGTCATATAATCCTTTATAAGATCCTTCAGTTGTCGCGACGTACAAGCATTCACCTTCTCCCTTTTTCCAAACATGCTTCCAAATCCTTACTTCGTGCGTCATATTATACTACGAAATCGTTTGCTCCTTCCGGCAATGCCAAGATCGACTCATTACCCATTTGATTCCTTCCACATCTAGATAGCTTCCACGTTGTTGGAAAACTTCATGTACATCTTCTCTTCCTTCAGTGTCTCCACGATCATCTTCACGTGCGACTCGTACTCCTCCTTAGACTTCGGGTCGGTTTAAAATATCGTCCGAATATATACGTTAACTAGCTTGTCTATATACGGCCATGCACACCCGGCTCATTAACTCCATGAAAACCGCTAGTGCATTGGTTAACCCAAAAGGCATAGCCGTAAACTTGAACGTGTCCATTACGCATCCTAAAAACAATCCTAGCTACATCCATCCGCCCCCCCCCTGCACCCTCCATTGGTGACATTACATACGAATTTTCTATCTCACTCTACTCGAGATAATCTATGCACATTTCAAACTACTCACCTTTCTTCCTACCAAGCAATACAGACGCTTCCCACAACTAAGAGGTACTAAATCAAAAGTAAAACAAAAACTCTCCAATTCCAACTTGGGATTTCGAATAATTCCATTCGCTTCGCTACTATACATTAGTCCACACTACACAGAAATATGACCCTACAAAAAAAACAACTCTAGAAGCACGCCAGGAGCAAATACCAAACTTCACTATCACCAATTGGTTATCGACCAAAAATCACACAATCCCAAAAGTAGAAACAACCGAATATAAATATCGACATAACTAACGAACTTTAGACCTAACAAATGCATCAATGATGCTAGAGACACCCAATGAATAATACCATGTACCACGACCCATTAATTAAAAATTAAGCGAACTTCCGTACCAAAACGACTTTTACCAAGGAAACTTTCCCCTCATAACGCCTATACCAATCATTTAAAACAATAGAATCACCCTTATTAGTAATCAATAATTTTAAGTGTAAACATAAATTTATAAAAAATTTCTCATAAACTATTTATATGATTTTATAAAAGTAATCACAAGATGGTTAAAACAAATCGTTTCATTTATTTATTTAATTATTTTCGAAAGAAGTTTTTTTTTTAACACCTAAACAATATGATATCGACTACAACAAAATTACTTTGAAAAGGAATTTATGACTCGTAACACGAGACGTCATGATAGCAAAATAGACTCCCAAAATACCTTAAGAATTCCAATACCATAATATTAATTTACTTGAAAACGAACACGACAAGAACTCTTGCAAACCAAACAAACCATAAAACTCATCCATACCAAAGGTCTTAGAACCAAACCAAAAAGTATCGTCACCCTTAGACAAAAGGAAAACAATCAAAACGTCGAACGGAGAACGTAGAACACCAGTTCTATGATAACACCCTAGAATACCAACACGAGCGTTGGATATCTCGACGAATCAACGAGCTAACGAACCAACTTAAGAATCGTGACGACCACACCAACAGGTATCCGATGTATCCACAAACGATAGATGAAAGGGAACCTTACCATCTATGCAACCCACCTAATATAATTGCCAAATCGGTTAAGAGAGGACTTCTCTAACCACATAACCATCCTCAACAGGATCTCACATCACATCTACACTACCATTTACATAACTATCCAAACTTACATCCTTATATAATACATACAAGCAACAATGATCAATGCAATCAACGTCACAAGTCCACGTGTGTGTTGCCTTTATAATTATGTTCGCGACCATAATTATAATTGCACCTTTTGCACACGTGTACTTACTTCCAAGACCACACATCTCAATGATAACACACATCTACCACATAGCACTTAATAATAATGCAAATATAACTCAAACATAATAATCCATCTAACGAACCATAAAATCCCAATCGACTAAACGAAACAGAAGTCACATCGCGACCCAAAATATAAAAGCAATCCTCGATTATAGCAACGCATCGAGGTAGGAAACGAAATAAACTTATGTTGGGCCTCACTTGGGTTTGACTTTTCTCTCTCAAAAGTCACCCAACTTCGCGGGTCCATTGAGGTAAACAATCTCCCAACGATATCTCCTAAGGGTAGGGGAAGACATGACTAAAAGAATAACAAAGGGGTATATACTATTAGATCCCCATAATGAAAAAGTATATATTTTATATTATATAGTAGTAAATCAAAAATAGAGAGAATTTCAAGCTTATAGATAGCGGGAACATACAGTATACGTACACAAACACTTATGCCCTAAATGCATCTACTTCCAGGACTCCTAAGTTATAGTCTAGGTTCAACCACTTAATTCTCTATAACATTGGCTCTGAATACCAATATGTCACACCCCGCCAAGGCGGAAACGCGAGGCATAACATGAAAGATATTAACATATCACATGGTATCTTTATAGAGGAATACTAAATAGTGTAATAAATGCAAAGACACAACGTGTCATGATAACATCCAATAATTAAAAAAAAAATCCAACGACCAAATATGAATGATAAGGATTACCATCCATACAAGTCTTTCAATATCAAAACAAAGTCTAGAAATCAAATCAACATATTGCTCAAATAAAACGGCATAGCAAAATCATAGATCTTCAACTTGCATCAATGGTCTCACTAGCAACTCTCCTAACATCAATTTTGATCACCTGAGTTACCTGAAAACGATGCTAAAACACGTCAACACTAGGTTGGTGAGATGCCATAGGTTTTAGACACCAACCTCAAAACATTTCAAAACAACTCCAACATTTCTGTGATAAAGATAAAAAGGTTGCATGGCATATCATGAACTATCACATACTACAAATCAATCAGCTCAATTCAACACAATTCAACACAATTCAAATCAATCTAACTCAAACAAAATAGCTTAATTCAAAAATAGCTCGGCTCAACCCAAGTGGGGAAGGAACGATCCCATGATCCAAGCCAACCCGGCTCCACTTGTCAATTCAATTCAATACATAGCAAGTAATATCCACATAGCACATGCATTTTTAAGCTCAACCATCAAATATCACAGTAATAAAATATCACATACTCAAGCATCGTTTCCACCCCAATGAAAAATCTTGGAAAAGATAATGGCTATGACACTCACTTGTTCGTGTAGCTACAAGCAATTCACACTCCTTCCTTAACAACTATACACAATAAAAGCTCATGTTACCATCGGTAAGCTAAACGCTTAATCCAATATAACAACCCTAATGATGGACTAATATCATATATACTATATGTAAAGACTCTCTACCATCATTTTACACCTTCATTATATCTTTTATTTACTCTTTACTTTTATTTTAAACACTTAAAACTTTCTGCTCTAATGCAGAATTTTGACCCAATTGCATGACCCAAAACCCATACCAATATGCATCCATAATTCCCATAAAAATTCACACATGACCCCACATGTGTATATTAAGTTCCCCCAGAAGCTCATGCATTCATCCAACACCTAATTATACCTTTGAAAATCAAACTTACAAACTAGTCAATTTCGGATCTGATTGCACACTAAAACGTTTCGACATAAAAAACCAACTTAAAGTTAATTTTAGCCATAGCCCTTTTGGGGTTTCTTAATAGACATACGAAAGTTACTTTCTGTAAAAGGGCTTAATTTAAAACACTTCTTAAGTGGGGTTTTCACCTCACTTAAGTTGACTCAAAATTCGTCTGAAAACACAGTTTTGACAATGAGTCTTGTAAACAACATTTGACCCCCTTCCCGTCCATAAAAACCTTCGAGGCTAGATTTTCTGGAAAGAAGATTCAAAAAGCTACAGTTTAAAAAAAAGAATCATGTTGTTTGCATTCTCCATCATGGAGATATTCGCCCAACAATCTGACCTAAATTCTGCACATTAATTAAACACCAAAACGCATTATTCAAGCCCTAATTCCTCATTAAAACTCGTAACCACTTACAATTATTAACCCTAATCATTAATTCACCATTAATTACAGTAGACTAAACCCTAATTAAGAAAACCTAATTAAATTTTATGATAAAACTTAATCCATCATGTTTAGATTACATAAATTAACATGATAACTAAAAAGATTAAACTAGGAATAAAATGATTACCTTAATAACTTGATAAAATAAAAAATTAATTTTTTTCTTTCTCTTGAGGATTCGGTCGACCAAGGATAACCCCTTTCTAATCCTTGGTTTGCTTATATAGGCCTAATGGATAACCCCTTTCTACAAGTTTGAGCTCAACTTGGACTTCTTTTTTTTTTACTATTCTCGTTTTTACTATTCATCCATAAATATTTTTTTTTAATTTTTTTTATTATTTACTAAAAGAACTTGAAGTTTGATAATTTATAAAAACCGTAAACTATCTCCAAAACCTTCTTTCGCAAAACCTACGTTTTACGCTTTCTAAAAATAACTTTTCATTTCCAAATTCACTTTCTATATATGGAAAGTTTACCAAAAACTCTCATATTTTAACAAACTCATTTTTTTCACAAATGACACGCTTCACATTTTAATCCATCACCTAGACAACCACTTATTAACCAAAACAATTCTTCCAAAATACTAATTCAATTCCATTATCACTATAAGTGATAAAAAATGAAATTTCTCCATAAAATAACTCATTTCTCTTAACTTAACCTCTAAAACCTAAACATATCTTAAATTACTAACACAAAAATACGTATATGTATAAATACTTACACATTTAACACAAAAACGCTAAAATCTCAATAACCATTTCCTCGTCACTCAAAAGTGAACGAAATGAACTCAACAAATTTTAACACAAATCCAATCCTAATGAGACGATCACGCTTAATGGATTGATTATCCAAACTCATATATCTCACACAAACACATATAAACACATATAACATATAAAATCACATAAACCATACATTGCAACAGATACATAAGTCAACACTAATGGTTTGACTAACCTGCTCAAGTCACGGTTATTACAATTAAGCATCGCGGCACATAAACCTTTACTAGCTAGATCTTCTAGTGAGACATTAGACGAGCCACCCAAAGATCATGGTTTTCACAGTTCCAGGGATATCCGTTCAGGATCAGGAGGTGCAGTTGCGCCTGATAGACTATGATAGAGTTATTTCTACCCACTGTGTTTAGAGCGGTGACATCGTACGCATGCTAAGATTTTTCAAAATATGCGAGTGAATTTAGTTATCAAATGTCATAAACAATGTTGCTGGTATGCAGTTTCCAAGAAAGATGATATATCTAAACAAAATTGAATTATCTCTTGAGTGTGCGTCTTCTTGAAAGATATAATAGTCTTGTCTTGTTGGAGGTGTTGGTCTTCTCCGCTAAAACTGATGAAGGCAAGCACTATAATAGAAAAGCTTAAAGAAATAAGGACGGCCCACCAGAGGAGGAGGTTTGGAGAGAAGAATGGCACCAATGTGATGGAGAGAGGTACAAGAATAATAAGAAGGAAGGTCCAGTTAATAAGATAAATGTTAAAGTGCTTTTCTTGGTGATATGCACATGCGAACTTCCACATAAGGGAATATACATATAAGAACCCTCCAAAAATTACACATAAGAGTGTATAACTGAGATCCTCCCCCAAGGGAACAAATACAAGAGCCCCTAAAGAGAAAGGTAAAGCAATTTCGGAAATGCTGCCCGTGGTTTTCAGAAGGGTGTAATGGACGTCCTTGATCCAACTTGGCAACAACAAGTTTGCAAGAATCAAAATCCCCGATGCTAGCACAATCGTAGATCCTGAGACAATGGTCATGATCGTAAAAACCCCACCATGATATTTAAGAAGCAAGGGTGGAACAGCTCCTAATAGAAATGTCATAATACCCACCACGTGCACGGCAAACAAAACCGAAAAGTAAGCAAAAGACCTGAAACAAACAAAAACGCACATTAGGGTATATATTTGAAACCAAAATCTAATAACGGACAAAGTATAATAGAAATGAAAAATAAAATGTAAAAAAGGGATAACTAATTATAAGCATGCTGCATATTACTAATCAAATCTAGTTGATTCAAGCGGTTAATTTTTTTTAGAAAGGCAACATATATTGATGAAACCAAAACAAAAGAATTACAACAAAGAAATAAAAGGCTAGTAAAACTAAAGCAACACAAAAGAGGGTAGAAAACAAAGGAACAAAAGCCTACTGACAACACAAAAAAAACTAAACAAAACTAACCCTGACACATTCACATAACGAAATCAGGAAGATAGCAAAGAACAGTTAGATCGTATCACTTATGTTTTTTCCATACTAATATTCGGTAGCAACTACTGAGTTCTTAAATCTGCTACAATGAGACAAGGAAATACAAAACTGCAAAAGATGATTTTTATATCCAAGCACCTAAAAGGGCCAAGACGTTGTTAACTTATGTTTCAAACTAATCACAGTAATGCTAATTTCAAGGGGGTGGCACCTTACGCACTCTTTACAGCCTTTGAAATATAAAGCAGCAAATAGAAAACAGCAAGAGGCTAGAAGACCAAATAGAAAAAGACGAATTAAGCTTACTGTGGTTGATTGGCAAGTTCTGCCTCAACATCTTGGCGTCTAATTTAATCTATGTTAGGGATGATATTTGAGAAACATTCGGACTCCATGATCAGAAGCAAGATAAAGGCGTATTATAGGGTTAAGACTTTAAAAGATATTGTGAGAATGAAGGAATTTATTCCGTAAACCGGCCCTTATATAGATTCTAAGGATTATTCTAGAATGATTGAATGGATGTCTTTATTATTCCTTAAACAGGTCCTTATATAGGTAAGTTTAAAAAACGTATGAAATTAAAGTAACATTGACAAACTTTAAAATCTCATTAAATGAGTCCGTCAATGAGTAACTTTAAAAAATGTTTTTGGGTCAATGGGCTAATTTAAGAAACATAAATTAATGTCCTAACAAAGTTTCAATCATTTTTAAATAATTTATTAACTTTGTTAACAAGTTTTAGTTATTAATTTTTGTTTCTAAAACTTTTGAAAAATTTCAATTTAATGCTAATGTTTTAAAAACGTAAATAACATTTATCATACATTAAAAAGGTAGATAACATTTAAATAATATATAATTGCTCATTAAATGACTGCATTTACTCTGTTCATGTAACCACTAATTTCTATAATTATAAAGACTAATTATGAAAGAAATTAATAGGCCCATTAATTTTCATTGAGTATAGATTTGGGTAAATCCCCTATAAATAGGATCACAATTTGTATTGAAAAAACATACAGAAACATAAACACTTATTCTTCTTATTATCTAGCTTCATCACATTCACACTTTTTTTCTTTCATTTTAGTTCTCAATTTTAGATATCATGTTATGAGTATCATCGTAAACCACTTTTACCATGTTTTCGTACTAATGTATTAATGTTTCTGTAGGTTGATACATTGGCTATGATCAAATCCTTAAAAAATGCATGCCTCCTTTTCTTAAAATCCTAATGATGAAAGTATGTTATATTTTTTAGACTGTGTATATATATGTTGGTTTCTTTACAGCCTGGCCAACGAGATCATCCATGATTGTAACCCCATCAACACCGAAACCTACCACCACCAAACCTCTTTACCACCAAATGCCGCCACTATTGTAAGCCATAAAGTAAAATGTCTCGGTGGTCCACGAGTGAAAAAGCAAAAAAGAAAAAAAGAAAGCCAGCAAAATTATATGTTATGCTATTAGAGTTTTCGAGTTCTTGAATCCATTGCTTTTGGCTTGCGATCTTCACGTCACATGGATCTTCACATCTACGAATTAGATGCTCTCCACGATTTTGTTCGACCATTAGTACCATAACTTTGATACCAAATGATGCAGATCAATAAGAACAAACCACACAACACAAGAACTAATCCGAAATTCTCAAGACGAGAAATTCTCTTGATCAATGCAAAAGCTTTATTATTAACAAAACTAAAAAACATCTCAATACAAAGAGAAAGACCCAATATTTTTAGGAAAACTAGAATCAATCTAAATAAATATTGATTTGACCTTCCTTTTCCTAGTGACCCAAATCATAGAAGTGAGATATGTGTTTGTGCTAAGATTTGATACAATAAAATGAATTGCCAAGTACTTTTATAGCTTATCATTACCAACATCGTTGGCAGCACCAGGCCTGGTACCGGGCAAGGTGGGCAAAGGCCCAAGGTAGCACAATTTAAGGGGCAAAAAGTTTTAGGTTCATGTTGTATTAAATGCTAGCCTAGATCTGGACTAAAGTTATATAAAGAATATGATACTCCTTGGAGAGAGAAGAAAGAAAAAAGTACAATATTAATGCGTAAGTGTTATCCCAAATAGTTAACGCATATCATAACATAATAAGCATACCCAATAAGGACATGTGAGCCGAATAATCAAAGATGAAAAAAAAGAAAAGTATAAAGAAGAAAGAGAGAATATTAGATTAGAGAGAAAGAGAGGAGTGGTGGATGATAACACATACATACAAATGTAAGAAATGGTAACCAACACCTTCTCCAAGTGTGGAGAGGGTTCCTTTTATACTTCCTAAGCCAACTAGATGGCGTATGGGTTGTATATTGGGCCGGGCTTGGCTTAACTTGGGCTTTGAGCCCAAAACACGAACAATGTTAGATTACAATCCAAGCCCGTTAATACCCGACTAGCTTGTTACAATACAAGACTTCCTTTAATGTAATAAGACTGATAAAATTCTTGTTTGACTTTATATAATTAAGGCTAACAATCTCCCCTAATGTTGAGGTCTTCTTTGATCTCTCCAACGTTCATGTTCTTGATTGAGGTTATCTTGATTTGACTTTATTTCCCCCAATGTTAAAGATATGACATTTGAGCTTTTTCTTCTTTGGTCTTGTCTTTTTCTTTTGTAATGGCTTTCTTCCTTCATGCTTAGTGATATTGATCTTGAGCCTTCGTCTTTTGACTTTGAGAGCTTGAGATCTTTATCTTGCATCATCTTCTTGACTTGAATCATCTTGTGCTCCTGATTGACATACTCAAACTAATTACATTCTTGTTTGACTTATATAAATATAAGGCTAAGAATCTTCCCCAAATGACGATTCTTTATTTGACGTTGAGGATCTTTGATGATGGGGAAGTATGCTGAATGATTGATGTTTAAGGATTAAGTATAAGCATGTGGTGATGAATCTGACTTAGCTAGAACGAGGCTGCAACTTCAACGTTTGTACCTGCATTAGAATGTTAGTGATAAACAACAGATATGGACGAGATGTCTTTGTCATTCGTCGATTTTAGGTTGCAATAACCACCGCTTCCCCGTTTTACAGTATAAATACTATAAATGTGATCAGGTAGATTCAAAGAATCTCCGTGATAGGTTTCCAGCTCAAAGCGTAAGATCCTCTAACACAGATGTATTAGATTTACCATGCTTGCTTGTTCTCATTACCAGAACATCTCAAAGCAGACAACACGGTAAGAGTTAAGCAGATAGTTACTATCTTTCTGATTAATTCGTCAATTCATTTACTAGACAAAAATCGATATCCAGTTAGCACAAGCTCGATTCATATAGAATCTTAGAAGTCACCTACCGCAGAGCTGTTTGATGTTGACTCTGGAAGGATTTCCATTCGTCACTGTGATTACTAAAGAGTATCACTCTGAATGTTCTGGGAAGATCTCAAGGATAATGCGTTGGACTTTTGTTACAACTTGTGAACTTAATGGTGTTCAACAAGTGTTATACATGGATTATGTCGTAATGAGATTTATAATGATGATCTCTTCTGGCTCTAGACTCGATTTGTGCACTTTTTTTTAGTACTCGGAGGCTGGAGCAGACTGCCACCTGTTTAATATTAACAATCTCGGAGTGAGATGTCAATAGATAACGTGTGCATCTCTATGACAAATGAGATACGTTTCTTTTGAGAGAAACTCGAATGGGTGGGAAGGGTTGTGCAGTGCATCACTGGGTCTATGACGTCTATCTTCAATACCAACAATCATCTTGTGATTCTGATAGATTATGTATTGACCCGGTTTCTGCCTAAAGTTATGTGGAGGACTTCTTTCTTTTCACCCTTTGTCCATACATTTCTTTTTCATTCTTCAACACCTTCAATGCTTACTAAGACGTCATTACTAACACCTTGTTGTGATTGTTCCAGTGTTAGCTGAATCTTAGTCGGCATTATTCCCTTTTCTAATTCTTCTCCAAATCATACCTAAAGACTTCTAATTTTATCTATGGAATGTCTATGGGTAGATCCCTCCGGTTCTGGTTGGATCATATGACTTATACCTAACTTTAACCACCTTATGACTTCATCGATGTTGTGAGATTAATTGGTTGTTGGGTATAGAGATAGAACCATAAAACCATTTATAGAGACATTTTGAAATACTCCCCCTCCACATGTGCTTGAGATTTGAAATTGTTTTGCACATGAATGAAAGAGTTGCACATAGAGTCTTAAAGATCACATTCTTCTATATCATATTTTAATCACATTTTCTCCCCTTATTTTAAATATTAAATCATTTAGTATTTGAAATACCAATTGATTAAAATGACATTTTCTTAAAAACATGTGTGGGTAGAAGAATGTATACATAGCATGACATGTGGAACATATTATTGATTGCCGTAGTGAACATTGTATATTATGACTTGACATTTGATATACTTCATTTTAATTTCACTTGAATGTTTTTTGATACATAAAATTGATATTTATGAGATGTACCCAAAATACATTAAAAGGCTTTGGTTTAAAAGCTTCCCCTCAAAAATTAATCCATATAAATATGACATTTTTGAGAAAATTGATACCACAATTTTGGAAAAGTGTGTGAGGAGGGAGTGTTGAACACACAATTTGAAAGATACCACTTGATATGCAAATGGTTTGACATTTAAAGTTTTTCTTGAAAAATTGTGTTCAACGGTTTTAAAAACCATGATATAAGACTTTTCTTTTATTTGTAGAGTAAGCGCACTGAAGCGTACACTTCCCTATCACGTTCGGGTCCGAGTTATGCACTAAAATGTACATAAGTCATTGAGAAAAATTAGAAATGTCATGGTTTAAAAAACTTTTGAACTCTTGCTCGAACTTCATTTACACACCCGTGTCAATGTTAATCGACATTTCTAGGTTAGTAAATGTTATCGATTCCATGAGACATGTCGAGAAGATTCTTTTTGGTATTTTTTAAAGTTTTCTGATTTTATATTTGGTTTTTCTAGATTTTTTTTTTGTATTTTCTTTTTGTTGGTTTTATATTTTTGTATTTTCTTATTTCAAAAATATTTATAAATCAAAATAAAGAGAAAAACAAAAATATATACATGTCGGAGTTTCCATCAACAGTAATAGTTGTTGCTAGAGTTGAAGTAGATGAAGTTGAATCTGATTGTTGTTGACGTTTATGAGATACATGAGCAGTAGTAACAGCGGAAGACTTTGAAACAACTTGATTTTCTCCATAGAAATATTCGTTGAACAAAGGACTGAATAGACTTTCCAACTCTATCATTGACATTATGACTATCATATCTGCTGTAAGAACTTCTATTGACGTTGTGGTGTGAGGCTTGAACCGATGTGTTCAAACGTCATTCTATTTCATCATTTGTGAATCCATTGTGACACTGGTTTATGAGATATCAGCTTTTTTAGCAACCACACTCTGAGATTTTCTTTCTTGACATTGTATGATGTACGTGCACTGAAATCAATTCTTTGTTTCTGCTGAACATTGATTGATGTACCTGCACTTAAATCCAGAGTTTGTTTGCATTCATGAATTTTAGAGATATCTACATTGGAACCATGTGGGGGTTCACTGTCAACCTTGCCTGTGCAAGAATCGAATAACTTTCCTGTAGGAATCCACCTAAGACCAACAATTTTGAAAATTCTACCCGTGGGTTTCCACCTAAGATCAGATCTAGGAGATGTTTTCTCATACATAATGGAAGTCTTATTAGGAGAAAATCTATGTCATGTGAAGATCTGCCTTACAGGTTTCTGAGTATGACTTTTCTATTCTACGGGTTTGTTACTGTTTCTAGTCTTATTGGATTGAACCTTAGCGCGAGAATTCACCTCTTTCAGGAATTTGGTTATAAAAGCATCATGATTTGCACTAAAGACACACTTTTAACAAGTCGAGCACATAAAGTGTTTAGCGTCAGAAAAAGAACTAGGATTCCTAGAGTGATCTGCTTTGGGCACAACAGTTATTGTTACGCAAATACTATTAGATGTTGGAAAACTCCTAGTTGATTGATTAGTGCTCCTAGGTTTTGTTTTGCTACCATCAACAATGCTTTGTAATCTAGTTTTCTCACACTATATTTTTTGAGTTCCGTTTCTGTTTCTTGTGTCTTTTTCCATATCTTTTCTTGTTGTTAGTAGAACTATTCCTTAATGAGCTAGATGCAAACATGTGATGAGTTTTTACATGCTTTTGTTTTACAAAGTTTTTGGGGTGAAAAACATGCAATGTTTTACAACTGGACACAAGTGGTTAAGTTTCATATTATGATTACATGTTGCCTAAGTAGCGATAACCCAATCTGAGCCCATTATCATGAACTGTTAATTGTGAGCGCGAATGTTATTAATAGATCTATTGGGTTTGACAACCCCGTTCGGGTGATTAGCTATCACCAGTGAAACGAACGTATACCATGTCGAACATAGGATGTTGCGGGTTAGAACATCACCACGGGCAAACGGCCATTAATTTGGCATCCATACATGTCAAGCATCAGTGTCATGAGCTTAGAGCAACGTAATTACATTTATATGATATCTGCATCTGTTGCATTATCATACACTTGGGGAAATCTTGTGGTCCTACAATATATGATTTATCAAACCTATGAATTCACCAACATATTGTTGACGTTTTAAAGCAATGTTTTTCAGGGGATCAATAAGCACAAGGTGCGATGGATACATTGGTGGTTTTGATTTGGATGTCTTGCATTAAAGATTTTGTCGCATTTCATTTTGTTACCTGTTATGGGCTGAAAATCTTTGTATTTGATTAAGTGAACAAGTTAAGCTACGGGCTTTTGTAACAATGACTTTGTTAAATCCAATGTATCGTTTTCAAACGACTTTTTGGTCGTTCTATATATCTCTTGTGTTGTTGATCTGATAAGTAACACGCCCCGGACCCATATTCCGCTGCGACCCAATTTGGGGGTGTTACAGTATTCGTATCATTCCCTGACCTGCTGCTTTCATCTTGCAAATCTGATTCTGTCTCACTACTCTCAGTGACAACCAAATCAACATCCAATTCTTTACCCGTATGAATCTTACTCTCTTGTGTCTACATCTGCCTTTTATTCACTCTTCTATCATACTATCTTTAATGACGTGTTCTTTCTGCAACAGACTTCTTAACATTACCCATGTGTTGAAGTAATGTGTCTCTAAACTGTTTAACTTTGATTCTAGTGTATTTAGCAAAATACTTGCTTAACATCTGACCATCATAATCTATGAAAAACTGTGAATCGATGAACTTCTTAAACTATATGTTTACCATCCAAAAGGCTGCCATGGATCCATCTTCTTGAAATTCATCTTTGTCAAGTTTCTTTTGTAGTTGATCTACGTTGAGGAACATTATACTTGTAAAAGTATCATCATCTTGACCAAAGATTGACATGAATGCCCTTTTTGAATCCATGTTCGATGCGAGTGCCTTTTAAGTCTTCTTTAGATAGAAATTGAAGGTGTGAATGAAGAGAACAAAAATATGTCATGCATCTCTCTTTTGCTTTTGACATCTTGTATTTGATAGCATGCACATCTTTTGTTTTAGAATGCAAGCTGCTTTCTTTCACTGGTTTATTGAATGCAGTCTCTGAATTACTGTCTTCTTTCTTAGAAAAAGTGTTTTGTATGACAACTAAATCAACTTTCAATGCATCAACATTCAATGCTTGAATTGTATTTAACTAATCTTCTTGTGTCTGTAACAAATTCTTTTGTTTTAACAATTGTGGAGTCCGTTGTTGATGAAGAATTATCTAAAGCATGTATTTCCCAATGGAATCCATGTTACCGATCATTGCATCTTAGAATGATTGAGCATTATATCTTGTATATTTCTGTATACGCTCTTTGAATTATGAGTTGAAAGCTTTTTCAAACGTTGTTATGAGTTTTGTCAAAGTAGTGTTGCAATCAATTTGAATTATGAGTTAAAGCCAAGTCTTGAGAGAATGTTCTCTTGAAGGTAAGCATGGTACCAAAATCTTATAAAGTTTCTGTCAGAAACTTGAATTGTGACTTAATTTCTCTAACACTGTTCATGCATCCTCTTCTTGAAAGTTGTGTCTTCTCTTGAACATTAGAAGTTAAACACAAAGAAATTGTGTCATTGTGAAGAACACTTGATGTTTAATGTTACATGTTGTTATTGGTATTTGACATTTTGATGTTGCTGTGAATGGATATCGAAACTTAAGTTTTTGATGTGATTGAGTTATTGTTTGTGTTTTTGTAAAAATGATTAAATCGCCTCCTGAAGAAATAGATTAATTCTCCTTCTGAAGAAATAGATTAATTCTCCTCCTGAAGAAATGGATTAATTCTCCTCCTGAAAAAATAGATTAATTCTCCTCCTGAAGAAATGGAATAATTCTCCTCCTGAAGAAATGGATTAATTCTCCTCCTGAAGAAATGGATTAATTCTCCTCTTGAAAAAATGGATTAATTCTCCTCCTGAAGAAATGGATTAATTCTCCTTCTGAAGAAACGGATTAATTCTTCTCCTGAAGAAATGGATTAATTCTCTTCCAAAGAGTAGACTAATTCTCCTTGGACTAATTCGCCTCCTGCAAACCGAACTTCAACTTTTCCAAAACACTAAAAGACTCACTTTTTGACTATTTTAATCAATTTTGCTTGTACTTCTTACTTATCTAAGCTTAGTAGAAACATAAAAACACAAACTTTAAGGTTTTTAACATGAAAAAATTTAAATTAAGATTTTGAGTACAAAACATTTGAACCACTGGAAACCTTATAAAAGTTAAAGAAATTTGATGTTTTTCAAGGAACCACTTGTACAACTAGCTTATACTAATATGTAAGATATATAAAAATGAAGGGATGGGTTCTAGGGAAAACCATATTTTGCTAAAAAACCCAGAAAACTCAGAAAACCAAACAGATGCCCTAACAAAACCAAACAGATGCCCTAATTTTTTCAGACTAAAAATTGGATTTTCAGGCAAATATGGCCTCGATATAATGTCTGTAAAAAACTCAAAAACCAAACAGATGCCCTAATTTTTTCAGGCTATATAAAAGATTTTTTATGGCATCTGTTTAGTTTTTTAGGGCATCTGTTTGGTCTTTTTGGGTTTTTACAGAGTGTAAATCGAGGCCATATTTGCCTGAAAAAATAATTTTTAGCCTGAAAAAATTAGGGCATCTGTTTGGTCTTTTTGGGTTTTTACAGAGTGTAAATCGAGGCCATATTTGCCTGAAAAAATAATTTTTAGCCTGAAAAAATTAGGGCATCTGTTTGGTTTTTTTAGAACATTTGTTTACTTTTTCTGGGTTTTCTGGGTTTTCCACCAAAATTAAGTTTTCTCATGATCCCATCCCTAAAAATGAAACCTTTATGGTTTTTAAACACACAACAAAAATAAGAATTTTTGTGTGTGCTTGGTACCAAAAAAACACAACAAAACTATAAACAAACGCACACAACAATCACTAAAAACCCCTTTGGTGTATGATACCACTTGTTATCCCGAAATATTTAACCCATATCACAAAATAATAAGCATACCCAATAAGCACATGTGATTCGGATAATCAAAGAAGAAAAGAAAGAAAAGTAGAAAGAAGAAAGAGAGAATTTAGATTGGAGAGAAAGAGAGGAGTGGTGGATGATTACACATACATAAAATTGTAAGAAATGGTAACCAACACCCTCTCCAAGTGGGGAGATGGTTCCTTTTATACTTCCCAAGCCCACTAGATGGCGTATGGGTTGCATATTGGGTCGGGCTTGGCTTAACTTGGGCTTTGAGCCCGAAACACGAACAATATTAGATTACAATTCAAGCCCGTTAATACCGGACTAGCCTATTACAATACAAGACTTCCTTTGACTTAATAAGACCGATAACATTCTTGTTTGACATAATTTAATTAAGGCTAACAATAAGTTTATAGATGCAACTGAAAAGTTAATGAGTTAAATCCAAAGTTTATGACAATTGGTTTTCCTTATTATTGTTGAGTCATATTATTCAATTGCTGTCTAAGTTCTTATTTTTTGTTCCTCACTTTTCAAAAATTATTTATTTCTTAACTTGCACGATAAAAACCAACTTCTTACAGCTACGTACATTATATAACTATTTGTTGTTATACGACACATGAATGAATTGTAAAAACTTAATTATGTAGTTAGCTAAACATATTTTTTTTATAAGTTTAACAAACATTTCATATTTTAAATTATGTGTTTGAATATCATATTTAATCAACAAGATATGCTTTTTGTATAGGGCAAATAACGACAAGAAACATCAAACTTGTCACAATATGCTTTTATAACACCAAATTTCGATTTTGGTCTTCTGTGGTCATAAAAGTTCATTTTTTTCCTTTTACAGGGTTGAATGACCATTTTGCCCTTTCATGTATTTTACACTATTAGTCCTTTTTAACTAAAAATTTTCACCAACCATCAAGGACCCTTCTTAATGAACATAATTTATTTTTACCAAGTTCTTGGCTAAATGTAATTACCCGACCTATCATATTAAGTGAACACGGTATATTTTAACCAGTTTTTTTAACAACATAACTTAAACTATATTAAAAAATATATGAAAAGATAAACCATAACTATAAAACAAAGTAATTAATTACATAACAAAACATATTCTTAGGGTAATAATATTAACCGTTAACATTCTAGTTTTTTATATAACCATTGTCTATCTAAACCCTTTATAAACGGTGCTAAAATTTAATATGTTGTAAATACCAACACATTCATTGATAAACCTTAAGTGTCTAAACCCTTTATAAAGGGCGTCAAAACAAAATATGTTGGAATTAACAACACATTCATACATAAGATATACAGTTTTGCAAAAGATTACTATACATTACTGATAAAACACCAACATAATGCTTAATCACCCATCTTTCTTTTACCTTTCTTGACTTACTCCTTGCTCTCCTTGACCTGGTCCTTCACATCTTCCTTTATAACTCCAAATTCTTTATTAACAATCATCTCCAAGGTTTTATTATTTGCTAGCCCAATGATGCAATTCCGAATAGGTTCACTGCTTTTGACAAGTTTCTTTGTTGATGGAGTGGAATTACTACTTGATCCCTTCATTTTTAGACTGATAAGGTTCTTAGTATTTGTTCCAATGGTTTTTGGACTCCATAACTCATTATGAGAATCATCTTTCCCATCCTTTGCTTCTTCATCTATCTCATCTTCTTGTTTATCTGTCTCATCATCTTTTTCATCTATCTCTTCCTCATCATGATCATTGACATCCTCATACCAATTTAACAGATCCTTTGATGGGCCTTTTTGTGAAATAGTTATCTTCATTAAACCATGAACATTCTTCTCCAAACAACCAGATTCATCAGATGAGCTTGACCTATCATAACTTGATACATATGAGCTTAATTCTGATCAGGTTGAGTCATCAGATGAGGTTGACTCTAATGTGCTTGAACACTTAAGTTCTCATGTGCTTGAACACTCAAGTTTTGATTAGCTTGAAGCAATTACAATGACTTATGCATAAAACACAATAACTATGCATAAAACTCATGGCATTATTCTGTATATGAAGTTTTTATTTAATAAATTGGGTACAAATTGTTATTGGTCTTGGCCTATGCAATGGACTAGGAAATTAGGTACAAATTGTAATTAGTGTTGGCCTATGGAATGGACATCTAAAGTTACAAGTGAGATTTAACTTCTAATTTCTTCACCTTTGTGGTCAAATGGACTAATCTGGTACACCAAGTCAATACATGTAAGTGTGTATGATGGAAACCATTAAAGGTGTAGAAGTAGGAGTTGATTATGTGTTGACGTACCTTTTGTTTTGGAAAGAACATTGATGTACTTGAAGAGGTGATTGCATTTGTAGTGCTTAAACACATATGTAATTTTTTTATACTTAATAGGCCTTAGCCTAACAACATGGAAGATGTCTTTTATCCAAGTGGTAAAGGGTTGACTACATGCTCAGACAAAGTTATAACCTTAACCACTACATTAACTTAGCATAACCTTAACCACTACATTAACTTAGCATAACCTTAAGAAATGTATTTATGTCATGTTAAGGGGCTACTATAACAAGGAGTAAAAAAGTATTTCTAACCTGTGCCAGGGTGAACATCTTGTTGATCCTTTTTTTCCTTCATATTTGAACACTCTTGGACATCGGCTTTTTTGAACATTCTGGGACATCTAGATTAAATAAGAAAGTAATATGCCGACTATATTCTCTAAAGTAAACATAACTTCTTTACTAAACATAAAAGTTACATGGTTTTTCAGGCTCTACTCAGGCTCTGCTGTTTCAGCCTCTGCTTTTTCAGGCTCTGCTAGTTTACGCTCACATTTTTCAAAGAATGTTGTATATACGTCATCGGCTATGCTATGAAACTGAGAATATGTCCAACTATTTGGTTTCCCATACTTAACAATAACCTAATTGTACATATCGTCATTCAGGTTTCCTAGGAAGAATGTGTTTTATTGCCTTATCTACACAACAACAACCATTCTTAGACCCTAAACACATTAATGACAATGCACATTGCTGAACACAATGTATGGATAAAACAAACAGACCCCTCACTGCATTTCACACTGAACTATGACAAATTGATCAAACTTTACTTGATTAAATATTTTATTTCCTTAACTTTGCAGGTGCACTTGTGAGTATATGCATAGAAGGTACAATCATGAAAGTTTACATCTATCTTTTGATTTTGTTTCACCAATTGTCTTTACATTCTTCGTGTATAACTATAAACTACTAAATTCATATATGAGGTTTTCAACCTAAAATAATTCCTATAGTACCAAGTGCTAGTTGCGGTTATACAACCCAATTAGGGTCGCAACTAGGAGGGTCATGGGTGGTTCCAAAACACCTATGATTATCTACTTTAAGATTATGTTCCTGTATCACTCTAAACTACTCCATTCACTCGGCATTACCCTAATCGACATTAACAAACCTTTGTGGGAAACAATAACAGAGGGTATGATAAACAATAACAGAGGGTATGATTACTTCATTATTAGATGATTAACATCGGGGGAAACACAAAAACATGAAAGAATAACAAAACAATAACAGGGGTATGATTACTTCATTATTAGATGATCAACATCGGGGGAAACACAAAAACATAAAAGAATAACAAACATGTATGATAAACAATAACAGAGGGTTTGATTACATCATACTTAGATGATCAACATCGGGGGAAACACAAAAACAAATAAGAATAACAAACCTTTGTTGTCATTGTTCATTATCTAATGTTCGCAATTGTAGGAAATAGATGGACTGATTAGTTAATTAAGGTTTCATGATCGGGAAATGTTTATGAGATTCCCTGGGTTTTGTTTAGGGTATGATTTGGTAGTGTGGGTTGTGAAATGGGGAGTTTTTGTTAGGGTATGATTTGAGAATAGTTAATTAATGTTTCTTAGATTATTTATGTTTTGAATGTGTGAAGTGCCCAATTTAAATATAGGTACAAATCTTTAAGGGACGTAGTTAAGAGTGAAAGGGACCCCAACTGGGTAATTGTAAACTAAATCCACTCATAAAAAGGAAAGTGTAATAGTTCTCGACTTTATGACCACAGTGAAGACCAAAATCATAGAGGTTTAGTCTTTAAAAGCATATTTGACAATGTATGAATGTTTCTTGTTACTTGCCTTTTTGTTGTACTCATTCTGATACAGGTGTGAATGTACGACTTGTCTTTTTCTTTGGTAAAGGGTCTTCTCTGTGTAAAATAGTGATGTACTATTGTCTAGACATGATCTTGAGAAAATATGGTCTATTAAAAAGCTAATAACTGTTTAGTTCTTCCAGATATCCACTACCAATGCCATGTGGTGCTATTTTCTCTTTACTTAAAAAACACGTATATGATCCATATGTACTTGAGCTGAGGTGTTATCTCCTCATGAATCATTTGCGGTAACTTGTTTTTTATTAGATGGAAAAACGCAACGCGAGGCTAGGGTCGTCTAACTTTAACTAGTATGTCAGTCCGTTCTATTAGATAGTGATGCTCTATTGTTTGCACAAGGAGGGAATCTTTCTATCGGCGTCGCCAGTGGTTGCAACCAAAATCAGGTCCGGCCCTCCCTGATCCTTGGTCTTTGTCTAGACAAACCTTGTCAGGAAATGGTTTTGGAATTATAGAAAATTAATGTATGATCATGCAATCATTTTATTCTGTATGTGTTTGGTCAGAAAAAAGTTTAGAGTGTACTTTTCTTTCTATGGGAGAAACTATGGAAATGACAGATTTGCAGGTCGACATGAGGGACCATATCTTTTAACCATAGTAGCATCCCAAATATCTTGTAGTCTGCACCCTAATAGGAGTCTTGCTCTTGATTAACCCATACACATAAGGATTGTACACTTAGTCAAGGAAAGTGTGCGTAATCGTGCGCGAACACTAATGCTTAAAAACTGGAAATATATGTTCGCGAGCCAGTTCATTGAGGCATTGACGAAGAAGATCTACAATGGAGTATATATGTATGAATGATAGAGAAGCTTATCACCGCGACTCCTATTTGTCATAATAGAGAATGTTGTATAAACATGATGGTTTTTAATTCTGTATTCTCTCGATAGAAGATAGGGCATGTGAGTGTGTAGATCGCACCTACGGTGTTTAGAGCAGTGACATCGTTCGTATGCTAACATTTTTTTTAAATATGTGAGTGAATTTATTTATCGAATGTCATAAAGAATGATTCTTTGAAACTCTTACTTGATGGTGATGTGCACTTGCTTCAGTTTTTACCATTTGCTTCAGTTATCAGCTTGAGTTTCATTAATTAGTTTGCCATTATGTGTAAGAACCCGAATTTAAGGTCACTACTATTTTATAATCTCATAATTAATTTATAAATTTTAAACAAGTTACTTTATTTACATCGAGATATTTTATTGAAATCGTCGTTTTAATTAATTGCGAGCTATGATTAAAACAATTATTCGTCTTGAACCTTACGTAAATTAAACTTTTCAGAAAAGTATCCCGTTTAATGTAGAATTATTTTTATCATATTCGTTTTCACCTCGTGGTTTCGTCTTAACTCTCGTTTTATTTTACGTTGATACCCGTTAGCCTCAAAACTACCTACCTATCTTAAAATTTATACACTAAACACTAGAAATAACAAAGTTTTAAA
This sequence comes from Tanacetum coccineum, assembly GCA_026074375.1. Classification (NCBI taxonomy): domain Eukaryota; kingdom Viridiplantae; phylum Streptophyta; class Magnoliopsida; order Asterales; family Asteraceae; genus Tanacetum; species Tanacetum coccineum. The sequence continues at coordinate 114,164 of BQNB010003353.1, forward strand.
ACAAAAATCACACACCACCACCTCAAGGGTGGCGTGGCAATTGGAGGTGCAAGACTAGGACATTTGTCCTAGTCCACTTGCATGTGTAAGACATAAAACCATCCACACCCACTTTACTTCCCATTGTTTTACCAAAGTTTACACACACATCACTTTGTTTCTCTCCCTTTGCCGAAATCCCTTCACCAAAACAACACAACTTCCATCAAATTTTACCAATCAAACAATAACCTACTAGTGGATATGACAACCTAGTAAGGTTTCCTATACTTTTGAAGTGATCAAGAGGGGTTTTGTGCAAGATTTTATACACATTAGGGGCTGAGATAATTCAAGTAATCATAGGGTCATGCATGGAGAAATAATGATGATCTAGGGGTATTGGGTTAATAATCAAAGCTTGGTGTAAAAGAGTTACATTTGTTTTGGGTGAAAATCATCACTTGCATCATCTAGTGGGTATAAACCTTTACTTATTTTTAATTATTCTTGTATTTTCTTGTAATTTATTTATAAATGTATTTGTAAATGTGATGAATATGATGATCAAGAGTTTATTGGGGTTTTGTGTGTACTAGATTAGGTTGAAAATGGATGAAACTAACTAAAAACTTGGTGGAAATCATTAGAAAAATTATGGCAGAAGTAAACAGAAGGTTTGACATTTTTAAGTGTGATGAACTACTGATTTGACTTATCTAAGTTGTGGACAATTGTTTTAGGAGCTAGTAGCAATTTGAATCAGCACTTGAAAGTAAAAATTGAGTGAGATATGCAAGTTTTGCTAAAAACTATACAATCTGACCTTGCTGTCTTGTTTGGATAAAAAGTGCTAGCTACGAATTTAATTGGCTAAAACTAAAAAGAGTTGAAATATAGCTAAATATATGAAGAACTATAATCAATTGGATGGTTTCTCAGATCATTATAGTTTGAAAATGGTGTCAAAAATGGTAAAAGTAAGTTTTCAGCCAAAAATTGTAAATTGACTTTTGTATGAAAAAGTGACATTAAGTATATGATAACTCAAAATAAAGTATAGAAATAACTTATAATCTATAATGTACACTTAAATATGAAACTAGAAATGTAAATAGTATAAGTACATTATTTATAGTTAAAGAGATACAACTATTTTTATAAACATAAACTTATATAAAACTTTTACGTCTATATCCGTACCAAAAGTTATAAAGCGTTTTTGCAACAAAAACCCGAGGTGGTAGGACCCACTTTTGGGAATTTTTATATAATTAACCTACTGACCTTAATCTTATATCGACCTCGAAAACCCGAAAAATTTATACAAGTTACATACATAAACTTAAAATAGGCCATAAAACTTAAATGGGCCACTAGACCCAAATACACTAATTATATTTATAAGACTTATTGGGCTTAGCATTGAGCCCAACTCACTTG